>JAJHUR010089320.1:13814-32950 GCA_027495735.1 Lutjanus campechanus
TGGCAGATAAATCTGATATTTTACTGCATTTAATAATTGCAGTTGCATTATAGTTGTAAGTTCTTTGGTGACATTTGAAAGTATGCGCAACATTAAACAGATGAGACTTCAGCTAGAATGATTCAGAAACATAAACTGCTACAGAGACAGAATGAAGAGCATATTTAAGTTCTTTTAGTACGACATTTACATTTATGGGATCAGAATTATTCTCCTCCTGTTTAACTTGTGAGCTTCTCTTCAGATGATAGTTTTGTCTCCCGGTGTAGCTCACCATCTGATCCTGCTGCTGAAAGGTCGTCCCACAAAAATCAGCTGTCTCATTAACAGCTTAATTTGTCAAGTCACACAAAACCTTCTCCTTCCTGGGAAAAAAAGCAGTGAATCAGTTTATTTTCATTGTGAATCAGAAAATGATCAGGGGACATGCAGCGCACTATCAGGGGCTGAGTATCACTGGTGTTCAGTGGCTGCGAAACTTGCACAAAGCGCAAAAGGCCGTTTCTAGAGCAAGTGTTAAATTTATCTGATGGCCGAACATGGCACGCACTGTGGAACGAAAATGCAATGATTCTTATTATCAGGTGATTATATACTAACGAAAACATACTTAGAACATTATATTAAATTTCTGCCATATTCTGAGTAATAGTATAAAGAAACAGAATAATGACTAGAAAGTGCTCTTCAAGAGTTATATTATTATCACTTTTTTTTTTACTGCTATATCAATCTATGACGACATATAGTATTATTATATCCATTATCACATAGTTGCAACAATCCTGTTAAACCCATAGCAAGATCTTAGAGTTAACTAATTCCTATTGTCTCGTGATATATGTTGTCCCAGCAGCAACTGTAGTCATGTCAAATGGCTTGTTGGGACAGAAGCTCTAACTTGATATAAAATTAAACAATTTATCTATCTCTAATTGCTTTAATTGAGTCTGCATTTTTGACCATTCTGATGTTTTGTATGTCCTTTTTTTTAAATCCTTTTGTTTTATAGTTTATAGATTTCATGGCCAATTGTTGTAGGTATAGAGGTTAGAGTTGTAGTGGGCGTCTCATGAACTCCTTCATTTTAAAAAATTATGACCTCTTGTTTGTCCTTAGGCAAGCAACGGACAATGGTACCAAATGAATGATTCAATGGTGCACTCTAGTAACATCAAAGTTGTCTTGAACCAGCAGGCTTATGTGCTTTTCTACCTGAGGTAAGACCCTGTGGGGTGCTGCAATCGAACAAATAATGTATTTTGTGTTCTTGCCTGGATATGAGACACAATAAACCTTTTTTGTATATTAAAGGATTCCTGACACTAAGAAGAATGCAGATGGGCAGCCCACCAAGCAGGGGATGTTGCATCCTGGGAAGAACAGTGTGTCGTCGGAACAGATAAAGAGGGCCAACCTGAACGGACCTCTCTCCTCCCCGCAGGTCACAAAGGTATGAGACATGGTCATAACCAGCCAACTGCTGGATTTTGACAAAACAATTTTGCCAAGAATTGTATTTTAGTCTTAGTCACTTAATGAAATCTGTTTTTATATAAAGTTACACTTAAGTCTTTTGGGGTTTTTTTAAAGTCAGGATTTAATTCAGTTTTCATTCTAGTCTCATTTTAGTTGATGAACTGTACTGTGTTTAGGGATCTGGACTGAGAATGTTTACTGACATTAGGGGTGTAAATCCCAAGTTTCATCACAGTAAGATATTATATTGATTCTTTTGACAACGATGAAGCCCATATTCAGCTCTAAATACAATACTCCTCTCTTCAGAAACTTGAGCCTGCACAACTGCGTAAGATCCAGTCCATGGACGGTGGTTTGGGCCTGCCTATTTCCAGGAACGGTATGAGCTCTCAGCCGCAGCCCCGACTTTCCAACTGGACGTCGTCCTCCAATGGCCCGCCGAAGCTGCCAGGTGGACCCACGGTTATCGAGGAGCCTTTCAAGAAGCTGAAGAAGCCCTCTCCCCAGAGCCAAGCGCAGTCCCGCAGCAGCACCCCGACCCCTTCCTCCAACAACGGGGTCAGCAGGACGGAGGGAGATAAGAAGCAAGGTGGCGAGGGCAGAGGCATGGCAGCGTCTACCTCAATTAAGTCTTTGTCTGACTCTTCCTCTGCCGACACCACTGACTCAAAGGTAATATTTGCACTGGAAACACACAAACAAATCTTTCTTCAGCGGCAGCATCAAGGCAGTTTTGTCATCTGATAACATCATTGAGATGGATCCAGAAATAGACCAAAATGTGCAAAGAGTATCAGCATCAATTCTACATGTCAAAGCATTGAGATGCTAATTATGATCTAAAAACAGATTGTTGGAAAATTGATCTGCAAAATGCATACAAGCTATTTAAAGACACGGGGAACAGAAAACCAGTTGACAAAACCTGCCCACATGCATTAGCTGCAACTGATCATCCTCTGGTCTGAAATAAATGTCAGAAAATAGTCAGAAATGCTCATAGCAATGTTTTCAAGCCAAAGGGCCACTTAAAATTGCTTGTTTTGTCCCAAGCAATTTGAAAATAACCCAAACATAAAACCAAGAAAAGTGGTGCATTCTCACATTTGGAAATCTGGAAATAGGGAATGTTTGGATTTTTTTTTTTCTGGAGAAAATGACCTGAAGGGATAGTTCAGATTATTTGAAGTGGGGTTGTATGAGGTATTGACATAGTTGGCACTGGCACAGAACAAGTTTTGAAATAAAACATTTTTTTAGAGCAGACCAAAACATTTTTATAAATTACATGTTTCATATATACAATTTCTTAATGAGCAAATTTTCACAAAAAACGGAAGTAATCATTTTTAAAGTTTGATAGGATATTTTTTGTCCCAGTTCTGAGGAATGGGTAAAATGTGTATTTTACCACAGCTGTAACACACTGGAACATCTTGAAAATGCACCGTGAAAATGTTTGAAAAGTGCTTGAATTTGACTTTGGAAAACTTGCAGGAACACTGAGAAGCGTAACCGCAACCTTTAACTGCCTCTGTTTTTTGTTTTTTTTCTTTTTCATCCAGGACTCCGTCGGCCCTAAAAGTGCGCCAGTAGGAGAGACTCCCTCCACCCCACGGAAAGGCTCCAACGGCCTGGCGTCTCCAGCCAAGAGCGTGGAGCGCTCTCAGAGCACAGAGGAGCAGAAGACGGCGAAAATAAAACCCCCGGCCCTCAACAACATCACATCTGAAGCCACCAGCACCATGTCACCTCCACCTGCCAAGAAACTGGCCCTGTCAGCCAAGAAGGTGAACTTCATTCCCATCCACAGCAGCAGCACCACCTCCTGTCTTGGTTTCCTGTTGCCTCACTTCACACTGCTATCCCAAATTTTACCATTGATTTCAATAAGTAATTTTATTACAGCAAGTAAACTCTCCTTTTCTAGTTTGTTTTCTGCTGTTTGTAATGTGTTATTTCTTCAGTGTGACCGTCTAATCAACCACATGGTAGCACTTGTTTAGAGTTTGTCTTCTTTTCCTTTAGTTTGTCCTTTTTTTCTAACCATTTCTAATTCTTCTCTGCCATGCCCTTTCCTCTTTGTTTTCCTCCCTCCATCTTTTCCTGCCATCCCTTTTAACCTTCCTTATTTTTGTCACATTCATGGCTATTTTCTTTTAGACCACCAAGTTTTTATTTATGTCGATAACTGCAGGCTCGCAGCCGGAGTCCGAGCAGCATTGATGCTCTGCCCCCTTTGCCGCGCCAGCTGTCCAGTGACCCCACGCATCAAAATCAACTTAACCCCCTCACCTTTGCCTCACCTTCTCACACTCACAGGTATGAACAAACATCACACAAGAACTGAAAATCAATTGGAGTCAAACAAAATATAACACACCAGAAATAAATCTTCACCATCACAGACAAGGGCACAGAAAAAAAAACAGTACAATGATTGGCAGTAAACAGAGAACTGTACAGACTCAGTGAGCACAGCTGGGGTGATACAAAAAATGATGGTCCCCCAAAGAGAAATGTCTGTCAGCTGTGCAAAAAAGACAAAATAGAGACAAACCTGCACTTTCTCACAGAACGTACAAAACTTAAACCAGTCTGAACTAAGTGTTTCCCCTTATTCACACACAAACGATCTGAATTTGACCACATAATCAATATAAACAAACTATCAGTCCTATTAGGAGAGCACAGAGGGAGCTGCAAGTTGGCAACACACACACACACACACACAAATACATTTTATTGGTTTTATTGTTACCATTTCATGTTGTTGCTGATACCCATCAATTATGTTAATTTTCTCGTTCTGTTTTCACTTAAAGCATTATTGTTTGTTTCTTGTGCTTTATTTTGTACAATGTGCTTTGGTGATAAGAGAAGATAGAACTTTCTCAACCCTGAAGGAAATTCTTGTGCAGGATTGCTCCAAAAATTACAGTAAGACAAGAATAACGATAGAGTGTCAATTGTAAAGTGCAATATAAAATACAAGTGTACACAAGGCTGTGCAGTGCGACATGTCGCACAAATCAGTTTGTGCGATGAAAGAAATAAGTGTTGTAGCACCTTTGTGACGCAGCTTTGCTGTGTGTGAGACAGAGCTGCTTGTTTACGTGTGAGGTGAACTGAAGCACATTGGGCAGACCAGGTATATTAACAACATGTTAATATATATTTGGGGATCCATTTTAGCATTTGCTGTTTTTCAAAAATATTTTGGATTTTAGTTTTTAGTTGTTACACCACTTCACATATTTATTTGTATAGATTACTAATCAGAGAACAAAAACCCTTTACAGATTTATACTTTATGATCAATATTAATTTAATATAAACAATACTGTATGTATGATAGAAGATCTTTCATACTGCTCATTAGAAGCTTAATATATATGGATGTTTTGTATAGCAAGAAGTCTTATGCCCCTGCATTTTGCCATAAGGGGCAAATAAAGACTATTTGTTGTATTTGTATGCAACTTTAATGTCCTTTGCCAGTCACGTGCCTGTTGAAATGATTAACGTCACTACTTGTGGTGGTTTATAGAGATGGTAACATATGTTTTATGTTTGTGCTTAAAAAAAAACTTTAGAAGTAAGATATGTACAAAAGCTAAAATAGAAAAAGAAGTATTGGCAATAACATTGGCTGGTATATTGAGTTATATTGCACCATATAATTAATTTAAATATAGCACATGGTATTAAATGTAATATTTTACATGATGATACTAATAATGAAAAATAATTTTGCACATGATTTTAAAAAAGCAATGCTGTATACATTATTGTATTATTGTTGTCTGCC
This sequence comes from Lutjanus campechanus, assembly GCA_027495735.1. Lineage (NCBI taxonomy): Eukaryota > Metazoa > Chordata > Actinopteri > Lutjaniformes > Lutjanidae > Lutjanus > Lutjanus campechanus. Next base: position 19,108 of record JAJHUR010089320.1, read on the forward strand.
TATTTGCCAAATAAAGTAACTCAGATTAAAAAGAAAACTAGAAAAAGTACAAACTGTAGAAAAAAGACACAACATGATGAGGAGCGACTCTGGCAGGCTGCAACTTAAGTAAACTACTGTATTTTATCATGATCATGCCAAAAAAGCCTCTTTGAATTTAATTGGATATGCTAGAATTTAGAGTAAATCCAGACTTTGTCTCTTTTGTTCTCTTCCCAGAGCTGGTCCATTCCATTCACCTAAAGTCCAGTCATCGCAGCCTTTTGCCCACTCAAGTGGATCCTTCAAACAGCAGAGCCCTCAGAAACAGTCCCTTCTCTCCACACTGCAAAAACCAAACGCCAGCCTTTCTCTTAAAACCAACGGGCTTCACAGTGCCGGCCCAAAGAGCCCCAAGTCTTCCAACAACCTCAGCTCCCTGACCCAAGAACGAGACCTCGACAGCCCTCCGGCTCAAAAAGTTAACCAAAAGAAGAAGAAGAAAAAGAAGCGGCGGCATTCTGAGGTGGAGTGCGACTCTGAGCCAGTCACACCCCCAGCTACAGCACCGCAGCCTGACCCTGTGGAACCGGCCAGTGAGAAGAAGCGGAAGAAGAAGAAGAAAAAGCGAAAGAGGGAGAACGAGGACGACGAGAAAGTGAAGGAGCGGGTGTGCGTCCCATCTCATCTGGACAACCAGGAAGAGGACTGGTGTCAGGGAGGCATGTGGAGTCTTACATCCCATCCAGGTGCAGAACAGTCCGAGCAAAATCCTCCGTCAGCTGCTACAACCCCAACGCAATGCGAGGCCAATCAGAAAGAACAGGGAAGGGACTCTGTGAAGTTAAAGAAGAAGAAGAAGAAAAAGAAGATGCAACTGGCGGAGGCTCTGCAGGAGACGACTTCAGCATGCTCTGCATCAGAAACGTGGGTTGAAGTTTATGATTGAAGTTTTTGTTCACCAGTATTCCTCATTTGTGTTCAAGAAGTGCTGCCTGAAGTAAATTCTGAGCTCTTAATTTGGACAAAGAGGCACATAACTTTGTTTCTATAACAACCAGTTGGCTCCAGCATTGAACTACGACTATCAGACATTTCTAGAAACTCTCAATGCAGCAGTGTGCTACATACTAACTCGTGCTTCTCTGTCAGTACTTTCCCCATTTTTACTTGTTGCTTAATTTTTACCATCTGATAACATTATTAAAATGTGCAGCGAGTATTACCATCAAATCTAAATACGTATTGATTGATCTGCAATATGCTATTTAATGATGTAAGGAATAGAAACACTTATCCTGACAAAAACTTTCATTCATTAGTTGTAACTGATTAATCTTTAGGTCTAAAAGTGTCAAAAAATAATAGAGCTGCAACGATTAAGCGATTATGAATTGATTATTAAATTAATCGCCAACTATTTTTAGAATCCATAATCGGTTTGAGTTAGTCACTTCTCTCATTTCAGCATCTTGAATATAAATATTTTCTGGTTTCTTTACTGCTTCATGACAGTAAACTGAATGTCTTTGGGTTGTGGGCACAACAAACAAGACATTTGAGGATGTAAACACTGATCGACATTTTTCTGACATTTCAGAGACCAATCAACTGTTTAATGAAAATAATTGTTAGTTGCATCCCTAGAAAACGGTGAAAATTGCACATCACTGTTTCCTTCAGCCAAAGATGGAATCTTAAAATTGCTTGTTTTGTTCACGCAGTTGAAAATCTTCTAGTACATCAAACAATGAAAAAGAGGAATATTCTCACATGTAGGAAGCTGGAAATAGAGCTGGGTACCAAACCTCAATACTTTAATTGCACAATTAGCTTCAATTTAGGAGTAAATTAACAAGTTTGGTTTATTTTTTATGTTGTAAAATTGCTTTGATTGGAAAAATGGCATAAAACTAATGAGTTGAGACAGACAACTTAAGTTTAACCACATTGTTTATGTAAAATAGTTATAGTTTTATATTTTTTGATCTCTTCAGACAATCTAATCAATCAATCAAAGAGGAAACTACATCAAACTACGTCCCTGTTCTCTAATGATAAATAAATCTCTTGTAGCCTACATGATTATCAGATTAGTTGCCTTTCTTCATTTCCAAAACGTGTGTCTAAGGTAAATTCTGAGCTCATAACTTGAAAGAGGCACATAAGTTTGTTTCTTTGACAACCAGCTGGCAGCTGTTTGTGTCTAACTATCAGACACGTCTAGAAACTCCCACGGTCTAACCGTGTGCTAAATACTAACTTTTCCACCTGTGAATTTATTTTTTTTGTTGCTTTAGCACTTTCGTCTTGCATCTTTCTATAGCAATATATCATTTGCTGAACTCTGCAAAAATTAAAGGTCAAATGCAGAAAAACCAGGTGCTGTTGCTTTGGCTTTCATTGCATTTCATTGCCATTTTCCCTCTGTTTGTAGTAAGCATTAATAGAGCATTAACCTCGCTGAACTCACTTCTTCCTCAACAGCGTGTCTGAGATGAAGGCCACAGTCGTTCAGAATAACACAGGAGAGTTGATACTGTTGAAAAAGAAATTAAAGAGGAAGAAGAAGAGGCTAAAAGAAGAGGTGAGACTGTGGGAGGAGAGTAGGCGATGCTCAGACGGACAGAACAATGAGCCTGAAGCACCGGAGCCCCCCTCCAAAAAGAACGCCGCAGAGAACATCAAAATGAGTAAACAAGGCGCAGGTATGTGAGCGTGGACTCGCACATGAAATCTGCAGTTAGAAATGTGTGATCCTGTTTCCATGCCAACGCAGAGCGTACAATACCGCTCTGTATTGATCAGTCATTTGCTGAACATCACTGCACCACTACAGCCTCTTTCAGCCTTTCATCCAAGTGACCAGTCATCTCCCAATTATTCTAAAAGAGAGTGACTCATTACATTTTTGAGAATGCCAGATTTAATCACTCTTTTATCTGTTTGTCTTTTTGCCAAACACAGCAGCCACAGTGGTAGTGTGGGACAGCCAAGTGAAGGACGGCTACAAGCGCAGCCAGGCGCCAGCGGCCGATGGAAGTGCGTCAGGAGACACCTCGACCCGTGCTGCTCCTGTAGCCTGGGACGGGAAGAAGACAAGTGGGGTGGTAGAGGAGCTGCTCAGGAACGCCACAGATAAGGCCTACGGAGCCAACGGTGAGACACTGAGTGCTCTACAAATCTGAAACTTTTGTGTGGCACTACTTTGATTTTATCATTTGTAGCTGTTTTGATATGATTTTTATAGGTGTTGTTTGTCTTATCTAGTCCTCAGTTGGGATGGAGAGGTCTCTGCTGTTAGTAGAGATGCCATTGAAGATGTTCGCCATGCCAAGAGTGACACTGTGATCGACGAGTGGGATGAAGAGTTTGACAGGGGAAAGGTGAGGAAATAATAATGTCTATTTTTTTTTTTATTTAAATTTTATTTTGGAAAAGCATTCATTTTAAATAGTATCAGTATAACTGTAAGTAGATTTACGTAGCATTGTGCACACTTAAAGAAGCAATATGCAATACCCTGGCATTCAAATATTGAATACATGAGCTATAGTTAAAGTGAGTTGTTTCCTCCCACCCCAGACTCCCCAGAAGTCTGCTGTTTACAGCTGTCAATTTTCTGTCAATGTAAAGTTAAATTAAATTAAAGTCCTCTGCTCCAGAAATACTTGCTCTGCAGTTTGAGTTGAGTGACTGCCTGCCTTTCTGCCTGCCAGACTACGTTAACATAATGCTCAATTTCACTGTTATAAACATCTATAAAACATATGGTCTGTTTTTTCTGAACAGCAGGCTGCTGCTACAGACACAGTTTAGATTATAGATTCTGGAGGCTTAGCAGAAGCAATAAAATCATTTATGCATTAATAAAATCATTTTTAAATCAATAAAATCATCACAGGCTGTGCCTGCCTTATAGGTTCAAAGTACTCTGTCCACTTGAGGGGAAATGACGACCTTTCCACAGTACATATTTTCTGTGTCATTTCTATTCATTCATCAGTGGTGGGTGGCTCAGAAATTAACCACTTCCTTGTGACAGCCTTTGTACTTGCTGCCAGAGGTATTTATACCAGTTTCTTATCACTAATATTCCACCGTTCAATTAAATGATATTCAGTACCACATCTAACCGGAATGTTGACTCCAAATATATTATGTTTGAGTTTTCTGCCAATAAGGCACAGTAACCTGGCAAATTCGGATAATATGGATATTACTGGCGTCATTTATCCCTCATGGACTTCAACACTCACCACCACTTCCCTGATGTCGTTGAGTCTTATAGAAATGTTACAGTATTTTTCCAGCAGAATCCTCAGAATCCTTGGTGTGGAGTTGAACCAGTTAAATTATTTTGTTCTCTTCCAGCCATCATCTGAAATATTAAAGTTTGTCATCGCAGACTTGTCTTCAGGTCTGCTAATCTCAGGGCCCGTTTTCACCCTGCCTCTCTTGTTCTTCTTCCTCCTCTGATTGAACAGGTAAAGAAAATGAAAAATTATAAAAAGGAGAAGTGGAGGAGTGGCAGCAACATCTTCCAGAAGATCCAGGACAGGCGGAACAAGTGGTCTGTAACACCCGGAGGGAAGAGAGTTTTTGGAGTCCGGCGCTGAGAGTCCAGATGGCTGTTGAGGTCACGCTGACTGGAAATGGAGACAACAATACTGTATACCAAACTTCTGTACATTTTTTTTTTCACTCTTTTCTTTTTAAATCTCTGTCTTTTGTTCCATTTAAGACCCAAATTCCTGAATTAGACATGAGCCAAAAGCAGCACAGACTACACTGACAGTCTGACTGACAGCCTCTTCAGTGGCAATTTTAAATGAACATGAAATGTTATCAGTAACTTTGTCCAGGTGGATTTCACTCTCTCATGTCCCCTTTTAATCTAAATACTACTGTAAGTGGCCCAAACGTTTCTATGCATGCAGTATTTAACAGAAACACTTACATCTCCATGTCTAATAAATTATATGTTGGCATCCGTTGTGCCCAAAAAGCTGGACTATGATGAAATTGAATACAGTTTGCCATATTTGAGAAGGGTAGGCTAAGAATGAAGAAGTATATCTCTCGCATTGAAAAGTGTACACAATCTCAGAGCATACTTTTGCAGACTTAAGGGCTCAGTAAGTTGGACATTAAAAAAAGTGACCTTTTTTTTAACCCTTATTTTGAAATTATTCTATACCAAATTATAAAGAGTCATTAAAACCTATTTTATTTTAGATTTCTATATATTTCTTTTTATTTTATACCTTTCTCCGCCGTCATTTTATTTTACTGCTGTGTCTGTGCCACGTGGCTTGTTTTTATGGACCAAATTTTGCCTGCATATTGTTGGTAAAATGAAGGTTTAAAATTGCCACTTTTCATCTTTTTTTTAAACGCATGTCTGAACTGTTTGATTTTTGTTTTTTAATTCTGCTCTCATGGTTATGTACCCATTTTCTGTTCCTTGAACTATTTCAGATGTAATCTTGATGCATTTTACTTCAGAAAAAGGATGCTCTGCTAATTTGTACGAACAGTGTAACTGTTTGTGGAAGCAAAACACATCGGACACTATAAGTTTCATCATATCTGTATGTTCACTTGGACATTCTTGTTTTCTGACAGACGTAGTGAAATGGGCATTTGCAGAGTAGACGTTGGGGTTGTTGGAGGAACTCAGACCGGAGCAGTTGTTTTCTACTGTGCAGCTATTTAACTATGTAGCTCATCTCATCAGTCCGATGTTCAGAAGCTCTCAGTCTGGAGATTTGACCTTTCCATCCTCTGTAACAAACCTCGCCACAAACTGTTCTTCACCAACGTACTGAAATAAAAGGGTTATATTTTATACTTCAGGCACTGTGTTAGAATGGGACTGCCACATGCTAATGATTTCTTTTCCCCCTTGTATCTTATATCTCTATGCAATTTTCTGACGGTCATGCTGGTCACCTAGAAACTGGGCTAAGACTCAGGAACCCAAACATCCTGTTACCCCATCGTTCATATCAGAGTAGTCCCTCTCCCTGGACCACCATTCTGCATCCTGTACATCCTGTAGAAACTGTTTTATACAAAGTATTTCAGGTGAGGAAATCATGGGATCATCTTGCACCAATCCGGGCACAGATGCGTAGAGAAACTAACGTTATAACAAAAATGCTTCGCCAATGTAGAAGACTGTACAGTCCATCTTGTGCTACCCGTTTCCCTCCAACGCTGTAAAGATTTGCCCATGCATTTCTTTTCATTCTAGAGATGTTGCCTTGAATTGGCTATAAAAAAGCATAGGATTTAATGTTATAAATATATAATTTAAAGAAGAAAAGACAGATCTTTAATGTGCTACTAATACTCGGATCAGTTGGTGGATGTTAACTTGAGAATTAATCTGCAAATGTGTTAGTTCATTTGTGTATAAGAGAGATGTCTGTTTCCATGCAAGATCTTCCCTATGTCACTGTAGTGTGTACAGTACAAGAGAGGCTGCGGCAGTCTAATTTCCATAGGATGTGTTTGTCGGCTGTGAAATCGACGTAGGGTGTGACTCTCAAACTGACACAGAGGAACATTTACCAGTGTGAATGGACGGTCCACATGTTTGCATTGATGGTTCTATATTTCGCACCACCTTTTCTGACCAGGGAGGAGAGCTTTCATAATGAAAGTGGCTCTAACCACACTATAGTTAACTATAAAGGTGCAATAAAGTTGTGACTTTTGTGAGCTGGTTGTGTATTTTTGTCTCCTTCTGCTTTAAATGAAAGTCTTTGATATTCTCCAGTGATCCAGCATCAAACTCCAACAAGAAGGATCAGTTAAAGCGCACACTTTTATTTGTCTTTACCGGGATTTCGAGTGGGAAGGAAATGCATCATTTGTTCCTTGAGCAGAGGTGGGAAGTAACCAAGTGCAAATACTTTTTCTCTACTTAAGCAGAGTTTTTAGGTATTTTTACTTGACCTGAATATTTATTTTTATGACAACTATTTATTTTTACTCCCTTCATTTGAACACAAATATAATTGCTAATAGAAAAGACAGTTCTGTGTGTATATATCAGTGCATATCACACATGACAGACAAAAACAACATAAAAGACAAAACAAAAATGATGAAAAAGACATAAGACGGAAACAATGTATTACATGTACCAAGACGAAACAGACACTCATAGTGTGACCCTACAGAAAATTAAAATGCAGCTGTCAACTTTATGGAGCTCCTTAGCGAGTTTGAGCTCATTGTTCAGCGTCCGGTCTGTAACTGTACTGTTTTGGTTCACTCACTGCAGTCATGAAAAAAGAGTGAATACTGGACTGACATCCACCAGTTATCAGAAACAAGACTTCATATGAAAGAGCATGTTGCTCGGGAACTGCTAAAGGTGTTTGCTAACAATGCAGCATCACCTTGTTCTTGTTTCTGCTGCCCCCTAGTGGTCAGAGAAATCAGGTATTCCTGTTTTAAAGAGCAATGCAGCAGCAATTTTCACCCCATTTTGATTTGAAGGTTCAGTGTACAAGATTTATGAGGAATTACTGGCAGAAAATGGCAGAAATGGTAAGGGGCAAGGGGTAAACACTACTGCTCATATTCCGTAAGCGCCTAAGTAAACCCAGAGGCTAGAAAAAGTCTGTGGCATTTGCACAAAAAAAGCAAAAAAAGAAACAGAATAAAAACTTTTTTACTTTCTTCGTCACTGCAGCTCTTTTCTGATTGGTCAAACTGACAGTGTTAAAACTAACCTGGTGTTACAACACTCCCTGGTCTCCCCTGTTAAATTTTAGACATATTCTGCCACTAAATCCCAGTAAATGTTAGACACTGGAAAACATATTTTAAAATGTCAAACTATTGGCAGTTAAACCTTGTAACAGGCCAACATCCTGTTGTTGAAATTTGTATTAAATTTAGACGCCATCTCCATCAGATGGAAAATCTGAGTAGTTTTTTAAATTACACGTTAGTTTTCTATGTTTCAATGCAGAATTCTTGTCTAGATATGTTTTCTAAGTTTAGAAATAAAACATATTTCATAAATACTTTTAAGATTCAGTTTTTTTTTGTTAATCTTTTTTTTTCTTTTAAACTGTAATATGTATAGGCCTACGTATTTAAAGGTTTCCAAGTCACGTCTGTCCTCTACACTGTAAATTACAGAAGTCGTCCTGATGATCAAAGTTGTTGGTTAAGTTGGAGCGTGACATCACATCTGGGATGGGAGGGGCCAGCATGTGCACCACCACCGGCGTCTCTGGATGCATCTCAGCAGACAGACAGCCAACATCGGCACTCACCCCCACACACACACACAAGCACACACCTTTTAAACAGCAACTAGGGGCGAACAAGCTGAAAAGTCCCACCGTATTAAAAGTGAGCCAGCGTATTTAGAGAGCCTACCATCAAGTTGAAACCTGGAGGTGAGCGCAGGCAGAGCGAAGAAGAAGAAGAAGAGACCGGAAAGGAGAGGCAGAAGAAGGCATCCGGATTGCTGCGGGCGCTTGGCGAGAGACATCCCCGGGTAGTGACGCCTGCTGCAGGCAGCATCAGGACCACCAGGATGGAGGGGGAGCATTACGGTTTGTCCTCATCCTTACATGGACTGTCTTAGGGGCATTTAGTGAACGCTTTGAGCCTAGCCCCCTAACTGCACCATGAGTGTGTGGTTTTTTTTTAAGCATTCATGTGTACAGTGTTCGTGCTCTGCTGTGCCAAGAAATGACAGACAGTATACTAAACATAGGTGTTCATGCTGCCGCCAGTCTGACTGAGTGATGGGACTGTTCATATGACTGACAGTACTGTGAGCATGTTGGTAAAGTCATAAAAGGGACTCATGTTTATTTAATTGCAATGCACACACAGGAAAGGAAGTATGCCAGTTGGGTTTTTATAAGGCAGCTCAAAAACAGGTGGCATCTGTAGTATTCACAGCCAGGAGGGATTAAAACAAAGATCTGTGTGATGAATTATTAAGCAGCTATGACAGCATGGTTGGACACTGTAGAAATCCACATATTAACATGGAAGAGTTAATGCAGTGAAAAACAGAAAAGTTCCTGATCTTATGGGAATGAGCCAGATACAAACTGATTTATTTATACCATCTAGTCTGAAATGACACAGTTTCATAAAATGCCAGTTCTTGTTATGAAACCTTCTTTAGAGGAAATTCACTGTCATTGTGACATCATGTACAGTATAGGGTGATGATGAGCTAGCTGATGGCTCAGTTTAAGCCATGATAGAGGCTTCATCTCAATTATTTAGCAGTTTAGTTTTTCCGTGAGCTTAATGCATCTCAAAATAGAACCACCAGCAATGGCCTCATTGCAAGATTTCAACTGATGCTCTGCGAGAAGAAGGGAGGGCTGGTACCCCACATTGCCATAAAGAGATTCAAAAAGAAAAGCGTAGAAGAAGGGTGATTTTCTGAATCCGGTGCCCTTTAAGTCCCTTACGATAAAGATTTTCAATATAAGCAAGCCACAAAATAGATTTTAAAGATATTGATTAATAAAACCCAGTGTTTTGCATTATAATGCAAAATAAAATAAAACATTTTTAATTTTATTTTTAAAAACTGGGGTTTCCAAGTTGTAGACGACCAGCATTTTGCACATCCTCAATGACCATCATTAGCTTTTCACTGAAAAACAAACAAATAAAAATTGCAATTGATGCCAATTTCTTTCTGCTAATATAATCATATGCCTGCCAACTTAGACTAAAATAGTATTTTTTTTTCTGAAAAAAATACATGAATTATCTGTGAAATTGCAATATTTGCAGACATCCCCCTGTTTATTTTCAGGGCCGTCATGTCATGCTATTCACCCACAATAAAAATAATGGATCAGGCCATGTGATATCACAATTGAAGAAGTGACATCACATGTCTTCTGAATAACATGCTGCAAAGAAAGGAAAGTGTTACTATCTTTTCATACCTATATGTCATTGTTTTTGTGGTCAGATTGAGATTGTCAGGCTCAACAGTTCAACTCTGTTATATGAATAAATGATAGTTAACAATTGTTTAGGAAAGAAAATATACTTTGGCATTGCAAAACTTTACAATTTAATGATGTTTTAAGTGTCATGTGGTGCTGTTATCTTAGCTAAATATGAAATTATGGCTACTTTTAGCCAAAAAATTTCACATCTTCACATTTTATAACAGTATGAAATTAAATGCTGAATGTCACATAAATAGACAAAGGTAAGGTACAAAATCAAACCACATATTAAATCAATTTAATAATGGCACATTTATTACTATTTATTAGTAAATAGTATTATTTACTAATTATTATTATAATTATTACTAATTAATATTATTTATTAGTGTTTTGCTAACATTAACTAAAAGATGGTCCCCCAGAAGCATCTTTAACCTCCAAAAATGTTTTCTTTCCAACATAGACAAGCCCGGCAGAGAGCATACAGGAAGCAAGAAGGGAGAAAGTTGACTGAGGTTCCAAAAGGTGCAAGTAACGAAGGGTCAATTACCCGTTAAAAAAATGTAGCCAGTAACCTAATCCAAGTATCACGATATTAAAGTAAGGTAACTTTAGGTTACTTTTGGATTACCTCCATACGGTTGGTCTGTGTGGCTGATATTAGCGGTTGGTCTGTGTGGCTAACGTTAGCAGTTGGTCTGTGTAGCTAACGTTAGCGATTGGTCTGTGTGGCTAACGTTAGTGGTTTGTCTGACCTGTAAATATGTGTTTAAATTAGCTGTTGAGTTCTTGAATGATGACAGTAATTTCACAGCTGAAGGCAGAACTGTCACTGCACTGGTATGTTGTTCCTCTTTTTGGATTTAAAGACAAAATAATGTTATCGTTTTTTGTATTCAAATTACATAATCCTGATACATGTAATCCATTTCTCCCTAAGTCTGTACATGGTACACAGGGTCCAGTAGAGGCTTGTGGACAGCCCCATATACAGCATAATCAAATTTATTTGCAGTCGTCCTCCATTGTCAGCACTTTCCCACCTGCAATTCAGCTGAAAAATCAGTTGTCGATTATGTAATTATGTGCTAAAGTGTGAGGCATAAGAGAAGGGACATGCTGAAGCTCCCAGCACATTCAAATAACACTCTCACTGTCCCTGACACCTTCTTAGACAAATCAGCGGCTTGTGGACCTGAATGAGTAAGTATAAGTCGTATCATCTCTTCCGTCCCTGAGCACCGTGACTGTTCAGCATAATTGAAGAGTTGAGAAGGAGAGAGGATAGAAGTGATCCTTCTGCTGTCAAGACTTGACTCACATTTTTATTTTGGCACAGCTGTGTTTTTTTTTTTTAACCTCTATTTTATTATTAATGCAGACTCGACTTGTGCATCAAAAGTGGTTGTGGAAACTTGCAGTGAGTATGAGGATCGTCTGTGTATTTTATACAGCCTCAGTGATATATTTCACATCATCTTATGTGATTTATGACAGGATTACAACACTGCTTTTACACTCTGTTCCTGTGATGTTGCAACACTATTAGAGATAAGGGTTCCACAAAGGTTCCTCCTGAAGGGCTGATTTGCTTCTGATGAACCCTTATTTTGAAGAAAGGTTTGTCAAGGGTTTTTGTAAGACCAGCGGTTCGTTTAAGAACCGGTCCTGATCAAGAAGCTTGGAACCTTGGTGCTAACTAGCGAACCAGCTCGCGTTTTAAAAAGCTGTTTAAAAAGCAGCTGTGACCCAACTTTTGAGAATTAGGTGCTTGAACTGGAACAGGACTGGTTCCATGTTGGTGGAAAAGGCATACCATAGAGGGTTTTGTGGGAAACCTTTCACAAATGGTTCTAGGTATGACCCCTTTATGTTGGGCTCTAGGTAGAATGCTCTGAAAGGGCGCCAAGTGGAACCTTTATAAAGGTTCTAAAAGGAACCAAAAAGGGTTTTCATATAGGGACAAGTCAAAGACTCCTTTATGATTCTAGGTGCTGGTGCCCTAAAACCAGCTGTCTTGAAATTTATTAGGTGCTGCTCTGTTTCAAGACTCACTTCAAAAGCTGCAGGTTGTCAAAATGTCTGTTTCATCTTTTTTTCATCGTGCTCTTTTGCCATCTACCTGTCAGTGCAGCTCAGTTTCCCCTTTGCATAATGGAACTTGTGCACACAAAGGAAACAGTCTGCTAGTTCATAGGCGTGGTGCACAAACGGCAGGTACGCGTGGTTGTTGTGGTTTTGGGTGTCATCTATCCTCGTAGTTTGACCCCTCCTCCTAAGCTCAGGGATTTGACGGAAACACAGTTGCTTCTGCTGGCCCTTAATACGTTGTTTTTCTCCTATATAGTGTCAGTCTCCACTCATGTGACAAGACAGGTTTACTCCAGCATTAAGCTCCTCATACGTTCAAAGAGAAAAACTGTCAAAGCAGCAGCAGCAGCAGCAAAGTCTCAGTGGATGTATGCAGACGTTTTCCTCATAAAATCAAAATATAAAAAGGAGGAAGTTGAAATCTGGAATCTCAAAGTCTCTGCAACTTGTGCTGCAGTTGTTCGTCTTACTTAACCATGTAAGAGTCTAAAGTCTTTGAAAAACATGTACTAACAAGACCCATAAAGGGTTCTTTGGCTTGTTCTCATAGAAGAGCCCTCTTGGGTACTGATAGAACCTTCTATAAATGCTTTACATGGAACCTTTTCAGAGAGTTCTGTGTAGACCCCAGCATAAAGAGCTACACCGAGAACCATCTCTGAAAGATTTCAACCAGAACCCCCTATGAAAGGTTACACAGAGAACCCATCTTTGGTGTAATGGTTCCACCCAGAACCCTCTATGGACCTTCTATCCTGAACCTTGCCATTGATGAAAGTGTTCTTAAAGGACTTAAACAATCCCTGAAGAACTCTTTCTTCAAAAAATGGTTCCTTGAATGAAAATTACAGGAAACCCTTGACAAACCCTCCAAAAAGGATTTCTAAGAAGCAAATATTTCTGGGTAGAACCTCAGCCCATTCAAAGGGCTTTATCTAGAACCCACCCAGGGGTTTCTACTGAGAACCTTCTGATATTATGGTACAAAGGATGATGAGTGGGTTCTTCAAAGATTTCAACAATCCTTTAAGGACTCTTTCTTACCAAAAGGGTTCTTAAGTGAACCCTTAGTCTGACAAAAAAAAACCTTTCATCAAAGAAATGGTTCTTCCAAAGCAAACGTTTCTAGGTAGAACCTTAGCCCATTCAAAGGGTTTTATCTAGAACCTCAATAATCTTTGAAGGTCTCTTTCTAACAAAAAGTGTTCTTTGGATGAAAGGGGTCCTTAATGGAACCCCTAGTCTTACAAAGAACCTTTGACAGACTCTTCAAAGAGAGTCCTTAAGAAGTAAAGGGTTCTGAATAGAACCTCAGCACTTCAGGAAGAACCCTTATTTCTAAGAGTGTAGAAATAAACTTAATTATTTCCGTGAGTTAAGCTGATTGGTGGAATCGAACATAAACACCGTCCCTTTGTTTTTTCATCATTGGAGCTACATGAATCACACAGAGATGCAGATGAAAAGAAGACAACATAAAGGCAGGATTTTAAAGCTTTCAAACAGCTGGAAAGAAAAAGTGGGCTACTGTGCTGCGACTTAATATCAGGAAGATGTTATTTAGTGCATTCGATCTATATTTAGCCTGTTCAGCTTTATTCTGGTGAGTATTCAGTTGAGGTGCACCAGCACAAGTGCTTGTTCTGCTCCCATCCAGCCAGTTGTTAGTCACTGTAGGTGATATGTGCTATGTAGGAGTTCCACCAACACAGATCGGCGGGCTCACTGTAGGTTTTATATTCAACCGAGAAAACGCTTTCATCAGACAGACAGATGACTTGTCTACATTCCTGAGGGTTTGA
>JAJHUR010089321.1:6884-24857 GCA_027495735.1 Lutjanus campechanus
GGGGGGGCTGTGAGGCTGAGCACTTAGCTTAGCTTTTGTCTTGTGTATGCATTTCACATTACAAATATTACAAAAAAAGTGCTGTCTACGTTGAGTTTTGAAAATTGAAGCCACTCTCTCTCTTTCTCTCTATACTCTGAATTACTCTCTCACTCAGATGTCCCCTAGCTATGGAAATTTGTCACCAATTGATTAAACATGAATTGGGACTCAGTAGTACCATTAAAAGTACTGAGTTTCATCAGTTCCAACTCAATATTTTACTAACACACGTGATATTTGTGGAAGTATCCTGATCAACTGTTTTTACCTTATCACAAGACAATGTTTGAAAGCCCCATTACTTCTTAATCAAAACTAACTAACCATAAAATCAGGCTCTTTAAATGTGTACCAGGGAATGGGAAATTAAGGAAAGCACTCAGTAAACATATCAGCAACAGTAGATTTTTCCAACTTCAGGTTTTTGTTCCATTCTAAAAAGAGGCATTTCTGAGCTGCCTTTCATCCCAGTGATTATTGTGCCTCGATGAACCAATCAATCATAGCAGCGTAAGGCAATTTTTAGAAAAAGTATGCTGAATTGCATCTGGATCTGCATCCACTATAAAGCATTTAATACTGTGTGATTTGGAAGGCTGGAAAAGCAATGCAACAACAACAACAAGCACCAGCAGCGGCGTTTCTATCCCGATTGAGTGGCGGTAATTGTCGAGTTGTCAAGCTGGCTTTTGTGGCCGCAGACGGAGCTGGCAGAGCCCATCAGTAGAAAATTACAGAGCAAAAGAACAATCAGCTTCTCCTCTGTTACTTAAAAAGAAAAGAGTTGCCCAACAACAGGGGGATCCGAATGGAGATGAAACCAACCCAAAAGGAGACTGTTTACCTCACTATGTCTTTGTCTTGAGAGGGAAATGTCAACCGGAACCCAAAAAGGAAAAAAGAAAGAAAAGAAGAAAGGGAGAAAATCAACTCAGGTCGCCATTGCTCATTCCTCAAACATCTGACAACAAATCATTATGCCGTCACTGCAATTGATTAACAGTCACCTGGTAATTGATATCAACAAAGGGAGGGTTGTTTTTATTTCGAGGCTCTCACAGGCGGGCCTCCTTTTGCCATGAAAACATTAGAAATCCTCTTTTTTACTGCCACTTGTCTCTAAGGGAACCAGCTCAATTTATCAACTAGTGTTCAGGGCAATGGAATTAAAGCCATACAACTGCTCAAACAAGATCACATTTTATGGCCTGAAGTTGTTGCAACCAATCACATGCTGTTTCACCCTTTGGCTCACCACCTCAGTTAACTGCCAGGATGTCTTAAAAATGATTCACATCAATTGTGTCCCTGTTTCCTCAACTTTTTCACTGCAATGAAAACCATTTAGAGCAGGTTCACACATAAAGGTCCAGTCCCTGAATCGTACCGAGGATGATACAACCCCAATCCCCAAAAAGTTGGGATGTTGAGTGAAACATAAATAACACCAGATGTGTTTTTTGTAAATATACACTGAATTTGATGCCTGACTTCTGTGATCGCCACTCGAGGAAGAAACATCAAAGGGCAAAGAAATTTAGCCAGGATGTGAAGCAAGAGAAAACATCAGTTTCCTCCACTTGGTAACGCTTTGATAGTGGAGAAAGATGAATGGAGAGCCAAACTTGTCACAATTTCTACATGAATATTGTTCATCATGGTCAGGTTCTGTTCATGTTACTGTTGATCTTGAGTGCATATCAGCAGACTTTAGAGGACCACGCAGACAGGGGATATTAAAGAATGTTATAATGCAGACAGTTCTCATTTTGTCATGAGTTCAGGTTTGTCCCCTGCCAGTCAATATTTTGGTAGAAAACACGCAACTAGCTCACCAGTCACCAAAACAGCAAGAGACTACATTTTTTTGACCAATGAAATGACATATACACCGGTACGCCTCTGTGACTGGTTGTTCACACCAGAAATGAACGGCCCTAAAGTTCCCTCGACACTGGCTAAGGTGGACCAGAGAGCGGTTGTTTGGTCCACAGCAGAGTCTGAGTCTGGCGTTCACACCAACCAAAACCAACCACACCAAGGGGGTAAACAGTCCAGGTTTCTGGGCTCAACTGGACTAAACAAGGCTGGTGTGAACCCACCCTGAACAGCAGTTTGTTTTCTAAATCAAGATAAATAAAAACATCCCCTCTTGATCATTCCATGTGAATACGACATGTACTTATTATAAGAATCCCTCCAATATCAGTTCTGAGTAGCACAGCAGACTGGGTTAAACGAGAGTGTCGAGTTGTAATGACAGCTAGCTCACAATGTACCATGAATGAGTGCTGGCACAAGGACACCGGGGGTCTGGCGTAAGTGACCAGACAAGCTTATTTGGCCTTGATCTTTGCGCATATTTAGCAGGCACATACACGCAAGGCCACCAGTGTGACAGGAGAGAACCCTGGACCTTTAGGAAGGATCATTCTGTCATCTGAGGGAGGTCGTTTTGTCACCACCTGCTTCACGGCTCATGCATGTGAACAAATCTGTACCATGTCACCCCCTCCTCCCCTTATTAAATGCACACAAACCACATTTACGAGATCAATACCCTTAAACAAATCCTTAATCTGTAATTACTCACTAACACCCAGCAAATGATAATCTGAAACACAAACACCCATCTGTATTTGAGGTGGTCTGCCTCTCCTGACATCTGGCATTCACTGAATTACAGTGGGCCCCCACGCAGGGCAGCAAGCGGGGGACCCAGCTCTGAAATGCACAGGTTGTGAAACAGCTATGAAAGGTTTCGTCTGTACCGTCTGTATGTTCCACAGCCTTGCTCCTGGGGCTAAAGTATGGCAGCTATCCATCGCGGGGAGTCTCCGCGAATGGAGTCCGCCATGGGGGCTGAGCAAATAACAACACTTGCCCTGATGCTCATACATATGGCACTCTGCTTTTTTTCTAGGGCAGGAAATAGGCTATAGTGAGAGTTGGGGAAAAAAAGTAAAAAACAGGTTATGCAAATAAGCGTATGTGGTGGTTTTTACAGAGTGCTTGCCCAAGTGTGTAGCTGTTTATGTGAGTCTGTGTGTGAGCATTAAGGAGACTCATCAGTGTTAATGTATAGTCTTGCTTTGTTTCATGCAGTGTTGGTGGTTGTGGTTGGGGCCTTCTGTTTCTAAAATGTATACTAATACCCCAGTGCAATGGAACTGAATGGTGTATTGTGAGGTTTAAGAACTCTTGCCCTCAACCCCTCCCTAAGACAGGCCAAATTTTGTCATTTTTAAGGATCTTTAGGGGGGCCAGCAGCAGCTCAACAGTACAGTATATGCCAAGTAGAAGTGGCATACATCATCTTAAAGCTGAGATTAATTTGCAGCCAAGCAACCAAGTGTGTCAAGTGTTTCTAGTCATAAATCAGTAATAAACACTGCATTTTGGTTAGGTACCTATTCATTTTTTTTTTTATTCAGGATACTCCTTGGTACTACTTTGTTTCATTGGGGGGCACTTTGCAAAATGACACAGGGCCAAGGGCCAGTTGATACACAAAGTTTAATAACATTATTCATCCTATAAAATGAAAACATAAAATGAATACACTAGAAGGCCCAAATTCAAATGTTCTCAAATTAACTGACTTACGAACTGAACTAAATAAACTTGGTGAAAGAATTGATAATCAGATATTTCACTGCATTTAATAACTGCAACTACATTTTAGTCTGCACCATACTGGGGCACACACACACACACACACACACACATACATTGGGGATATTGGGGGCCAGATTTGGCCACAAGTTGAGTGGTAAGTAAGGGCTAGAGTTTGAAGTTGAGTTGAGTTGAGAGTTTGAAGTAAGGGCTTATAACATTATGATTTAAGTATATGATGGTCATTTTGATTCTCTGTCTTATTGCTCATAAATTGTTGCAGCAATTTTGAGGTTGAAACAATTTATTACACAGATTTGGTGCAAAATGTAACCATTTTTGACCACTCGAGAACTGAAAAAAATGGTCTAAAATACCACATTAAGACTCTCAGACCTTGAGGAACACCGCAGGAAAAACTCATGCAATTGGATGGCAAACACCTCAATTCTGGAGTTGGTTCAGAAACCTGTTAGTTGTCAGTATACCTACGTAAGCCATACATCTTCTGAATGCCACAGTTTACTAGTTTGTTGTTGTGAAGTTTCATCAGACTGTGCTGTTATCCTACAGGTCACAATTTTATACAGTTCAACAGTTTTACCACAATGAAATGGCTACTATGGGGACTGGCATTGTCACACATGAATACACTGAGCCTCAGATTCCAATATTTTTATGAACCCCAAAATGGTTCAATATCAAAATACGCCATTTTTAGAAACTACCACTGAGGTGAGAGGTCACGTAACCCATTTTGAAAATGCCAGCTTTTTCCCTTTGCCAAAATTGCCATTAGAGCGTTATTTAAGCTAGCTTCCCTACAAGCCAGCATGACATGTTTGGCATCAAGCTTAGATCATCTAGTTTCATAGGAATTTTGGCCCGCGGGTGATGTGGATGACCTAGTGTACTTGAAGAGGTTTCAAACCATTAAAATTCTTTTAAAAAAGATCTACAGAGCATGGAGTCAACAGATTTTATCAGGACTGTTTCTTTGGTATCTTGCTAAATAAAACTGCACGAGGGGGCTAAGGGGTAAGTGGAAAATAGGGATTTTGGTAATTTAAGGACACTCTTAAAGAGAAAAGTGAGGAATGAAACCAAAGCATCAGAGAGAGAAGGTAGTCAGTGGTGGCGGTTACTGTAGCTCTTGACATAACTGGTTGCTTAAGTGAAAGCCAAATGGCCATCAACTACTACCCATAACCCCAACCCCCCTCACTCCATCGTCCTATCCCATCATCTCCCTGATGGACACTCAAACCCAGATGTAACCCCACCTCCCCCACTCTTACACCCTGTCAGGCTCGGAAGCAATCTTCGCTTGGCGGGCATTACTTTGACCAGGACGTTAGTGAATCCGAGGACGCTCGCACGTTGATGCGGGGGGGGGGCTATACTGTCTTCCGTTGCTAGGGAACAAAGTGACTTGAAATCCGTGTGTATTTGTCATCACGGTCGTTCGTAGCGAAGGGATATGGGTCGCCACTCGAGGAAGAAACATCAAAGGGCAAAGAAATTTAGCCAGGATGTGAAGCAAGAGGAAACATCAGTTTCCTCCAATTGGTAACGCTTTGATAGTGGAGAAAGATGAATGGAGAGAAGGAGGGAGTGAGAGAATGAGAGAGCGCTTTGGGCCATGTTTTAGCGTGAAGAGGCAGCCCATTTTGCATGCCTGGCTTATCAGGTGCGGAGGTATGCTTGAGCACAATGTGCAGGTGTGATAAATAAAAATGTTTGTGTGTGTATATTTTTATTTAAGTCTGGGTGATTTTTGTCTTTGGCTGATTTTGAGCAGCAGATGTGTTTGAGCTGCTGTCATACACACACTTACTTACAGTGTAAAGAAAATCATACAGGAATTTAATGCAATCAACTAATCTTAATTTAATGTAAATAATGGACGTTTTATTTATTCGAGTTAATTAAACTTAAAATTGCTTGTATTTATTTTCACAATTCTTCAGAACTTCAAAACATGAGCTCTTTTAACTTGAATTGATGACTTGAATGAATATAATGTACAGAGTTCAATCAACTCATTAAATTAAGTTTCTAAAGACACACAAAGCATATTGGCAGACTTCCCAGCATGCATAGCTGAGTTAAAGCTAAACTTTTCAGAATTGCTTGCTAATATACTGTACAAGTTTTATTTATGCAAGTTAATTAAACTTAAAATTTATAGTATTTATTTTCAGAACTTATAACCATGAGTTCTTCTAACTTGGAGTCTTTTAGCTTAAAAAACATGAGTTGAATGAATCTACTGAATTAAAATTCAATCAACTCATTAGATTCAGTTCCTAAAGAAACAAGATCAGTATATTAGCAGACTTCCCAGCATGCATTGTTTGAGAGTTAAAGCTCTCTCTGAGGAAAAAAAAACTTGCCGCATGTCTTTAATACACTTTAGGATAAATAATGGTTGCTTGTTTTCACAACAATGAAAAGATTGCAAACCAAGGTTAGTACTGAATAACATTTAAATTTTAAAAAATCAAGTTGGAACAGTTCCACATCCTCTCTATGTACCAATGTTGGAACAAAATAACTCCAACAGGAGCAGCAGCAGCTGTAAGTTTTTTTTTTTTGTGTTAAATGACATACCAACTTTTTAAGTCAAATTCATTTGTATCGTTAGGCGGTGTGACTGAAGAGAGAATTGGTTCAACTTAATATCTTTAGCTTATTGAAGATGTTTTCTCAAGTACAAGCTAATTAATATCAAGTTTGTCTATGAAAAAGTTTGCTTTGAATCATTACAAAAGTACTTCAACTTGCCTTTTCAAGTTTCAAGTTTCAAAGAACCTGGACACATTTTTTAGTTAAAACAAATAGTTTATTTTTACAGTGTAATGTGCCACTACTGCACATGCTTGATGATATCCAGGCCATGGCAGCTTGTGCACAAGTTTTTTGCTTGTGTGTCACATCAAGTGTACAATCTGGTGTTCACTGGGAGCAACATGTCAAAAGGGTTTAATGCCAATACCTGGCTCCTTTCTCTGGCTAGTGCTGAAAATCAATACACCTGTGTTCTCCTTTGAGAGTGTTTAGAGCAAAACAACACAAACACACAATCATACACACTCTAGCTCTACTAGCATGCAGTCTCCCCAGGACACTGTGTTGCCCCAGGGCTCAGCTACACCTGTCCGCCTGCACTTAGGTGCCTACTAATATGTTTGATCCAGAGTGACAGGGTCCTCACCTCACAACGCTTACAATTTTCTGTTGTTGGGACAAAACTTTCAATTCTTGGTTTTACTGAGTGTTGGTGTAATTGTGTGGGGGTCTGTGACTGTGTGTGTGTGTGTGTGTGTGTCAGACTATGGCTAACTAAAGTTTAATTAACTATCAATTCACCATTTACTAATGATGTTTTTTAAAGTGTTATCCACATATCTACAAGTGGTTGTCAAGTAAAATGTGCTGATCAGAGCAAGTTATGGTCTTGAAATTCTTCTTCTCTTCTTTTTCAACCGCATTCTTTTTCCGAGGCTTAGTGCCGTCTCGCTCCATCAACCAAAAGATTTATCACGTCCTGCAAAAAAACAAACAAGCGTTGTGTGGTCATCCTACTGTAAGTGCTTCTAATTACCTCTTTAAAATTCCGCCAACAAGCTATTAAACGTCCACATTCTCATTTTTTCTCATTCCCTTTCCCCGCTCCCGCGTATCTTGAAACACTGCGAGCAATTAGTCCGAGTGACTTTATTCATTAGGGGCTCGGTCCTAATGATTATTAAACTGCACACAAGTCAGAAAGTAACCGCGGGGCTGCACGGTGGCAGAGAGTGAGAACGAAAGAGGGGGGAAAAAAGGGACAAGGGGAAGGGAGGCGGGGAAGGACGAGGAAGCTGGAGGGAGAGAAAAGAAAAGGGGAGACAAAAGGATGAGGACGAAAGTGTGGGAGCGATGATGGGGATTAAAAAGAGAAATGGGGCAGGACAATCCTGGACAAAGTTGAATATAGTTGACTGTATTATCAGGGACAAACGGACTCAAACTGAAACGAGTGCAGATGAGGCCGAGCTGTCCACTAAAAAAATGGGGACAGATCATTTGCGTTGTGGATAATCACCAATTAAAATCAATCATATAAATCACCCACAAAGCCAGCAAACATGTGTACACCCTGAGAAAGAAGGGTTCTAAAGGGGTTCCTCCAGAAGGGCTGAGGTTTGAACAATTTGTTTGTGAAGAACCCTTTTTTCAAGAAATGGTTTGTTAAGGGTTCTCTGTACCCTTTTCACCCAAAGAACCCTTTTGGAAGAAAAAGTCCTTTAAGGATTGTTAAGCTCCTTTCTTCCAGAAAGAATTATTTGTACTATAAAATAAAAATGTTATCCATAGAACTCCCTAGGTGGGTTCTAGATAGAACCCTTGGAATATAAAAGGGTTCTTGACAGAGCTCCCTGGGTGGATTCTAGATGGAACTCTCAGAATATAAAAGGTTCTCAGCAGAACTCCCGAGGTAGGTTCTAGAAAAAACCCTTGAAATATAAAAATGTTCTCAGGCGAACCCCTGGGTGGGTTCTAAATAAAACTCTTGGAATATTAAAGGGTTCTCAGTAGAACTCCCAAGGTGGGTTTGAGATAAAAAAAAAAAATCTTGCAATATTTAAGGGTTCTTGTTAGAATCCTCTTGGAATATAAAAGAGTTCTTGGCAGAACCCCCTGGTGAAAACTTTTGAGTATAAAAAGTTTCTTGATTGAACCCCTGAGTGGGTTCTAAATAAAACTCTTAGAGCATTAAAGGGTTCTCCGTAGAACACCCTTAGTGGTAAAACTTTTGAAAAATAAAAGGGTTCTCCGTAGAACCCCCTGGGTGGGTTCTCAATGAAAACCCTTGGAATGTAAAAGGCTTCTCAGGAGATCCCGCTAGCGGTTCTTGTTAGCACCTTAAGAGGAACAAAGGGTTATGGATAGAACCCTCAGACAGGGTGTTGGGTGGAACCATTACACTATAGAAGGGTTCTTTGTAGAAACCTTTCAGAGATGGTTCTAGGTATCACCCTTTACGTTGGGTTATTGGTTGAAGTCTCTGAAAGGATTCCAAGTGCTACCTTTATAAAAGGTTCTTTCATGAACAAAAAAGGGTTCTCCTATGAGGACAAGCAGAAGAGCCCTTTATAGTTCTTGTGAGCACCTTTATTTCTCAGAGTATGTATGTAGAAAATAAACGACAGACAGGCAGATGCACCTATAAAATCTCAATGCAAAACGCACACAGACAGTAAATAGTCTCAGGAACTCAGCAAATGTGACACACCCGGAAAGACTCGCGCCCGCAGTGCAAACATGCACAGACTTCACCGTGTCCCTGCTGCTCTCTAGCTCTCGTCAATCCACACCTGATGTTATCTCTAAGGGAGATTTATGCACTTGCCGGAGTGAATTTATGAGAGACGGCCTCCTCAGTCAGAGGGACGCAGGCTAAGAAATTGCTTTGTTGAAAAAAAAAAGGAAAAAAAAAAAGAAGAAGCAGATTTGAAAGATTTATTTCTATCTACACCAAGGATGCATGATATATTCAATCTGTTTATTTGAGTGAAACAATCATTTCAGGGAGGGAAGCCTACGAGAGGCGATAAGGCTGAATTGTGTTTAGCGCCACCGCCGCTCCCCAACCCCTGTTTGCAGTAGGGCCCGCATGCGCTCGCTCAAATCTATTTGGTTGTCACTGTTTTTGTTAGCGGCGACTGGAGGAGGGGGGACGGCGTTATGGTGATGCATCATTTTCTGCCTTTTGTTTGTTTTGCTTTTTTATTGATAGATTGATTGTTACCTTGGACATGAGTGTTGTGATGGAGGATCTTGGGACAAAAACACAAGTGGCAGCTCCTCGCCGCCGCAGCCTCACGAGTCAGACCGGCGAGCTCATAAAACATGATCAATATCGCCCCCTCCCCCTCTATCCATTCATCTATTCATTTCTTTCACTGGGTGTCTATACTTGTGGCTGAAAAAAGCCTGCTGTCAAAAGTGCAAAGACAGTCCTCCTGTCTTATACAATACCACAATAATTGAAAGTCATTTTTTAGTCTTCCTCCTCTGTATAGACACAGCATGGGTCTGTACTCAGAATGAATGAGTGTGTGATATAGCACACAATACAAACACTATGGCTAATAGAGAGAAAAAAAACTTGTGCATTTGGAGCGCTACATGTCCGAGGAAAGAAAAGGTCAGGGTTTGATTGAGGAGCCGGCCGCCACTCAAACAAAGCCCAGTCTCCGAGGGTGCACAGGACAGGCACGAAGTTAGCATCGCAGCCCCCCTGGGTGCCTGCACATGCCTCTGAACTTCCATCACGAGATAGGAAAGAGGGACTGAGGCCAGATGTTGAATTTGTAAAGAACAATGACTCTGGACTGTCAGGGACAGGTGGGACAAATGCAAAAAAAGAAAAGGTATGTTCACTTTTTCATACAGTAGAAGGTGATCGTAACATTACTGTCTACTGATTTAATGTCACAGAATGACTGAAACATCCAAGAATTCTGTTTTACCTTGAAACACAAGAACTCAGGTAAGAGTTAGTTAACTTTAACATATTGCACATTGTGCAAGCCAAAAGCAGATCCCAGCATCAGGTCTGTTTCTGTACGGATTTATTAAAGATTCAAGCTAGCTGATTCTTACCAACACTACAGCAACAATATAAAAATTTGGTTAAAGGGAAGGAAGACTGGGTGACTACCTGAGATATCTGGAAGTTATTTCAAAGCCTGAGCCAAGTTCTCAGATGTAATTTGATGATGCCATGTAGTAGTGCAGGAGCACAGGAATTGTTGTCTTAATATTTAACCAACCACCATTGCCAAAGACATTCCGTCTCACATGACTCAGGCAGAAATCATGTTTGCAGATGAGGTAATGTATTAAAGTATTATACACCAAGTTCTTTCCTCACTGTGTGACAATTTTCCAATAAGTTATAGCAATTGGCTTGCTATGACCAGCAGAAAATGCAGTGTTACCTTCAGTAAATTATACCTTTCTCTGCATTTGAACATTGTTGGAAACATTTGGGAAAATGAATGTACACAACTCAACAAAATATTTAACATTTCTAGCATTTTTAGCAACAATCGGTGTATCTATTGTGGTAAAGTATAAAGTAAGTAAAATATGCTGCCTTCAAATAGGGTTGTCTTTACCGGGGGTTCATGAGAAAAATCCATATGAGTGCACACTTTTTGCAACTATAAAGATCTATGAGGGATCGCAGAGATGCAAAGAGTTGAAAATGGAGAAAGACTTGAGCAGGGTTGTTTTCTGGAGAATAAATTGCTCGACAAAAGGTATGCAGTTTGAGTTGTGAGACAGAAGTGGATGGTACATAATTTTTGCTGTGGCACTTTTTTAAGTCTTTAATTTAACAATATTTCTTCAAGTGAAATTAAGCACAGGAATTCTAACTTGGAGATCTTGATAGAAAAGTTGGGAGTTCTGAAACAAATCACACAACCTATAGAGGAAATGCAGCTTAATGCACTTTGGCATTGGCTTTACTGCTAAGCTGTGGTGTTCAAGTCAGACATAGAATGGGACCCTGGACAAAGCCTTTAATACCCACAGGATTAATGGACAGTTCAACCTTTGTCCTTCTGGGGTGAAAAGGTCAAGAGCTCATCACATATGATGGTTGATGATCCTTGATCCTTCTGTCATGGTGCTTCCAGTCAAAATATTGTGTCCAGGACCCTAACCCTTCTGTTTGTGTCAGATGCTGCTGGTGTCACATGACATTCAAATGCAGGGAGGCCACATGTGTCACATAGTAAGAGATAATACCGGAGTCTTCTGCCATCCAGGCCTGGGGGAATTGCTCTCCCCAGTGGTGGCACGTAGTAGATCGTGGCAGGGCAATGGGCAAATAGGTGACAAAATCTGAGCCAAGGCATTTTCTGAGAAAAATGTGTTATGCCTCACATGCCTCAGCCAATTAAAGTGTCTGCACCTAAAGCAGAATTATAGCATAGTTAACCATAATGAGTTGCAAAGTTTAAGATCACTGCCTGCCAGACATAAAAGAAAAGAACAAGAAGGTGCTAATTCTCTGAGAAAGTTTGGAGTAATCCAAATCATATTAATTGCTCTGTACACTTTTAGAAATAACAGTTCCAAACAGTTCTTCCGCAAGGACTGGGGTTCTACCCAGAACCAGTTCTTTTTAATTTTTTAAAGAAATAGTTCCTCAAGGGTTCTTTGTAAAACTAAGAATTCCCTTACGAACCCTTTCATTCTAAGAATCCCAAAAGGGTTTCTTATCCTTGAAGAACTCTTTTGTCAAGGGTTCTTTGTGCCATAATAGAAAAGGGTTCTCTGGAGAGCTCCCTGAGTGTGTTATAGATAAAACCCTTGGAACATAAAAAGGTTCTTGGTAGAACTCGCTGAATGTGTTGTAGATAAAACACTCGGAACTTTTTCTGTAGAACCCCCTGAGAGCACTCTAGGATTTCAACAATGCTTGAGGAACTCTTTCGTGTGTGCGCTAGATTAAAAAAAAAACCTTGGAATATAAAAAGATTCTGAATAGAACCCCAACAAGGGTTCTTGTTAGCACCCTTAGAAGGTGAAAGGGTTCTTGATCGAACCCACAAGGAGGCTTCTCATATGGGGCTCTGGGCGAAACTGTTGAGATGGTTCTAGGTATAACCTTTTATGTTGGGTTCTATGTGGAGCCAAACAGGGTTCTCCTATGGGGCCAAGATGAATAACCCTTTATGGTTCTAGTTAGCATCTTTTTTGTAATCTTTATTTTATTTCTAAGCGTGTATCTGCTACAGTGCCGAGAATATTTCCAGGTATTAAGTGACTGAACAGCTCACCGATCACCTGTTATTTACTCTCGTTGCGTCTGTCATCACCTACATACTGTTCCCTTGTCTACCTCCAGCAACGGGAGAGAACCTATTTCATTTTATACCAAGTGGCAGCTCTTAGATTATCTCACGCTCTGTCAGGTTGAAATGTTCAAACCTTCTCCTGCCAGTTACACTTCTTTTATTTCTTTTCATTGATTTAGTGTCCTGATGTAATTTCTTCAAGTCAAATTCAATTTTGCATCTTGGTCACTGACTATAAAATCTTTGGGCTTTGATTAGTTATTTATGAATGGACCCGTGCGTTTGAAAGTCTCTAACTGCACTTGATTTATGTCAGCAGATAACTGTTCAAAATAAATCAGGCGCCAGGTAAGTCACTGTTGCCTTATTTTTCTCTTGCATTTTTACATATTGTCAGTCAAGCTCAGATTTCGTGTGTGTGTGACTGTGCAGATGTATCGTTTTATCTGGATAGACATCACCTTCACCGCACCGCTCCCCAGCGAGCGGTGGATTTGGACCGGCTGAGGTTAGAAAAGTGAAATCCGGGGCTGGTAGTATTCCCTCTCCGCCTAGTGTTCTTTGCACTAATCTCCTGGTCGGGTCAGCGCAAGAACAATTAAATGAGGAGAGCCGAGCGGTTCCTCCAGGACCCTAGGGCCTTGTCACATGGGCGGGAGGTTAGCTCGACACCACTGGTGGGAGAAGATGCATCATTAATGAATCAGGAAGTGGAGACCGAGCTTGTCGGCACCCCAGTAAACTCTATTAGACCACACCCCATTGCCTTCCACTAATGAATAATGTATGACGC
Source organism: Lutjanus campechanus (assembly GCA_027495735.1). NCBI lineage: Eukaryota > Metazoa > Chordata > Actinopteri > Lutjaniformes > Lutjanidae > Lutjanus > Lutjanus campechanus. The sequence goes on from JAJHUR010089321.1 coordinate 20,199, forward strand.
CCTGCTGGTTCCAGGTGTGACTTGACACAGCAGTTAAAAAAAAGTGTATGAATATTCAGTGGCGGGTGGTAATGAAATCAAAATGTTCAGTATGGGAGTCCGTTTTTAGATTGAGTCTATCTCTGCTGTGCGGAACTGGTAGACTGTGCTGATGGAGAGAAATGAGAGACTTTATATGCACTGACAGGGCTGAAATTTTGCCCTGCACTTTTAATGGTTTGTCTGACAGCAGATGGAGATGTCACTGTGCGCGCACTGATGGAGGCCATTTTGTTTTGGCAAAGCAGCGGTGATTTGTTTGCCTGGGAGGACACTGATGAGCAGGAGGACAGAGAAATGACCCATCGGTCAACACTAAACAGACTTCATTTAGTTGCTCTAACAGAGGGCTTCTGAATTGCACTGTCAAGGTGGGCATTTGTTTCTTGAAGACACGAGCCACTCCATATGTACAACGTTTCATATAATCCACTTAGAGGGAAAGCTCAGATTATTTGAAGTGGGGTTGTACAAGGTACTTATCAATTGTCAGCGTGTTAGCTTCAGCATATGGTGGTCAGCATCTCCAGTTTGGAGAAGCAAAGAGGAGTACCAGCACTGAGAGGGCGAGCAATGTGCTGTGGACTGGATCAGCAACAAAAGGCAATTTAGCCACAGAAAAAAGGTCCACCTAAAACAATCTATATCTATTTAAGGGTAAGGTGTGTCTTGAATATTGTCATTGTTTTACCCTGCTGCCAGACAGACTTTTCTTATGGGAAAAGTGCTGCTATATAAGCCAAATGTAACTCTACAAATCAACCAAACTCCATAGACAACATCAGCAATTTTACCTTTCACAGCACAACTGTTGCTGGTGTAAAGCTGGAAATAAAACCTTACAATAACACAAACAAACTAACAGATAGAGGCAGTGATAGACCAGCAACTCCCATGTTATAGTCTTTGTCTCAACTATCTTCAATCTCTCAATCAGATCCAAAGCCTTTTTGAGGGGCACATTTCCAGTCAAAGTGTATTCCACCTTCCAAAATGTGTTTGGATATGTAAGTATCTCTGCATCATGGTATATTTGTGACTTTAATGTCTTCACTCACAACCAAATATTTTGAGAAAAAGGCTAAATATACCCCAAAGACACAGCCTGGGAATCAAATGAAGCCGCAAGCTCATTTTGCATTTGCTCTGGCAGATACTTCATGCCACTCTCCCCTTCCATCTGTCCTCGATCTCTACAGGTTAACCAAAACCATTTGTTTAATATGGGAAGAGTTTGATACTGTGATTGCCAGAGGAGCTTCATCAGTTAAGATTTCAAAAATATCACAGCACACATCACGAGCACAATGAACCAGGCACAAGGAAGTAATAAATAAAGCTGTCTAACTAGGCAGTGTTGATCAAATATGAAGCAAGATTCTGTTACTGCATTGACTATTACTTGCCACAAATGTTTTCAGAAACACATTTTAGTGAACTATTCAGCTATACTTTGAGAAAGTTTGTGATCAGGCCACCATTTATATCCTGCACACATTTAACATTGGTGAGTATTTTACTCCCATTCTCTTCCATTCTATGCGAGAGAGGTAAAATTTCTGATTTCACCTATGGAGTTTAGTTAGTTTATGTCACTTTATATTATCACTTTTCCTGTCAGGAAAAGGTTGTCTGACATCAAGGTAAAGTGATGGAAATATTCTAAATATAGCATACACTTAAACTAATATTGATTTTTTTAGATGGACATTTCTTATCCAAACTATCCCTATAAGACTGCAACAGGTGAGAGATGGCTGATTGATTTAAGTGTGACATTTTTATTTTGTCTAAAACAGCTGCTGAAAAACACCCCAAAACACTCAAATATATTTTCTGCTACATCCTTCTGTGACCTTTCTCCATACTCCAGCACTCCCACTACAGATGACCATGCAGCTCTGGCATTTAGAGGGTCCATCCAGTAGCAGAAATACAGACAGAAAGCTTGTGAACAAGAGAGCATGAGCCCGTCATAGACAAATGACCAAGCCTCCGAAGGTTAATGCCCACCATGTGTGGAACAGGGGGCCGCAGGAGGCCAACGTGGCTGCAAAAAGCACGTCCCAGACACCCCGGCAGGCGCAAGGGGCTCTAGCCGCTGATTAATGCCATACTTTGGCTAATTACCTCCTCAGCGGACGTTAGCTTTAATGACACGAGTCATCAGAATACGTCAGAGTGGATGGATAGCCGGTTGAGGAGGGGGTTTGAAAGAAGAGAAAAGCAGGAGAGATATCAGCGCAGCCGAGCGTCAGAGAAAGCCATCGACTGCGCCTTCCCACCCCATTAGGTCGATTCCAGCACAGCCACCACTGTGCCGTCCATATCTGAATAATAACTGCCGCTCAGTCGCAACCCCACCACCCCGCTGCCCTTCCCTCAGTCCACCAGACCAGCATCGACTGGCTCCATTTGGTACCCTGTGACGCTTTCAGCCAAACTCTAATTTACAAAGAAATAAATGGTCTCCGTAATAACAAGGGCCTGAATGCCCCAATCTCAATGAATCTGCCTCATCCTCCCACAACACAATTCATTCCAATGCAACTCACTACCAGAGAGCCAAGAAGTGGACAATGTCTTCAGCTGTTGTCCCGCCCAGCTGATGAGTTACAAGTGCCTGATTGGCTCGGCGCACCGTCCTACAGTGTGGTCATTCAAGCCCCAGTGGAAGAAGTGAACTCTGATGGCAAAGCTAATTTGGATATTCTCTCAACCGTGAAATATGGAAAAGAGTTGCTAAATGAGCAATTAATCCCACGGAGATACCATGTACCTGCAAAAACTTAGATGGAAGAAGGGAAAAGAACAGAGCAGAAAAGGGAGCAAATTACCATTTTAACTTTCCTTAATGTTACAAATAGTTTTGAAACATTTAGATTTACTTGATATGATGTGTGTTAAAGAGATAGTTAAAGTTTTTTAAAGTGGGGGCTGTATGAGGTACTTACCCATAGTCAGTGAATTAATGACAGTAGATGGCAGTCAGCACGGAACCTAAGCAATGTGCTGCTGTGGACGGGGTCAGCAACTGAAGGTATTTTTGCCTCTTAAAATGACTAATTACTATTACAAGGGGAACTGTTAGTTTCCTTAGGGTCTTGCCTCCTTTTAAAAGTATTGCACTATAATTAGGGATGTATTGTATGAGTGTAAAAGGCCAAAAATGGGTACGGTACTTACAGGCAAAACTGTACCATAAAGGGTTAACAGCAGCAGGCAGTTTTGCAGGGATGCTAACTTAACTGATTACAGGCTTACAGGACAAGTATAGCTGTGGATCACCAGCTTTGCGATGAAATGAAACACAATGCTGTTTAATAATGTGGACCAAAGGGAGTAAATAAAGACAAAATAAAATTGGCCCTAGAATGGAGCCCTGTGGCACTCCATGCTTGCGAGGGGGGTAAAGCCATCAACACAACACATTTTCTGCTTGAGAAGTATGAGGAGAACCACTGGAGGGCAGTCTCTGAGATGCCGACCCATGTTCCCAGTCTGTCAATAATAATGCTATGATACAACCTGTCGAAAGCGGCTCTAAGATCAAGCAGAACCGGCACAGAGCATCAGCCTTCATTAGAATATCATTGATAACTCTTATCATTACAATCTCTGTGCTGTGCTGCTTTTGGAAATAAATGATAAATAAAAAGTATTCCAACCTGTCCCTTTAACATTTCAAACCGATAGGAATTCAACAAACTGCACAAATGTTTGCACACAGGCAACACCTTTTGTCATATTCTTGAGCTATGTTTTGCCATTTTCCCTTTGAAGGTTCCAGCTAATTGCTTGTGGATGACTTTAGCCTTTTCATTGTCTGAAGGCCTAATTGTAATGTATTGTTGTGGAGGGCCGCAGGGCTCTCCCTGAAGTCTTATTTATTTTTGCCATTCATCAGTCTGTTTAATATAGTCAATACCACTGTCAACGTAAATTACATGGCCAGCTATAGAGGCGGCTTTCCACGGACGACGGAGGCGAAAAGGGCCTTGAGTCGGTGCCAAGAAGTGTTCTTAAGTGCGACACTGATGCTGATTCAGAGCTGAAAGGAGCCGATGAAAAAGGGATGAGATGGAAAGGGGTGGCCCTTGTCTTTTTTGCGATGTGAAAGGAAAGGGTTCATCCCAGTTCCACAGACAACAAGTGCATGGCTTAAGTGTCTGGCACTGTGACATGTAGCTGAAGAAATGGTTCTCCATTCCTCGCCTTGCGTATCTCTTAGGGACACAGAAAAGAAAAAAAAGAAAAGAGCTGTGTGTGTCTAGATTTCAGTCCCATCTAGCTCTTGCAAAATATTGATTCACACTAAGAACTGAATGTCAAGGTAAATGTTTGCCACTTTTCACTCTGTAATTATGTCTCAAGACAGTACAGACACAGTGCATACATACACATAATATCTACATATTAGCCGTCCACTATAACAGGCCCAGTTTTGTCCTTGAAGTTAAGTTGGACTGGCATTAAACTATTTCAATAACAATTTGCACAAGACTGCCTCTGTCTTCTTTATTCAAACAGAAAGGCTCTGAATAATCTCTGTCATCCTCTCTGCGTGTGTGTGTATGTGCCTCACACACACACACACACACACACACACACTTGTCTCTT
>JAJHUR010089322.1:0-31149 GCA_027495735.1 Lutjanus campechanus
TGGTTTGTCATTTCAAAAAATGGACAAACGTTTGGGAAACACTGATCTAAACCACCTTATTTAGCCTCGACTTGAAACTAATAATACAGTACCTCTAATAATCCTTCATTTCACAGGAAAACACAACTATGGAACATAAGTTAGGTCCACTGTGTAAACTTTGATTTAGGGATTGAATTATCATTATATGATCATCAGCTCCAGTATTCAACATTTTTATAATTAGTGGAATTGTTTTTTCCCCTCAGACTGCCAATAAAATAAATGAATTAAAAAATACACCACTTTGGCTCTGATCTAGCGGCCTGTCTCTGTCTGTGGTCACCAGTCTGTAGTCTTCACTCAATGCCCCACCAGCAGCATTCTGCAACAATCAGCACACATGGCTGCTGTGCCACAGACAGAGCTGCTCTGGTGCCAAAGGGAAGGCCCAGATATTCCTGAAGTTGCAATAAACATCACAATCTTATGATCTATTTCTATGACAACAAGGATCCCAGTGACACCACAGAAAAGTCACAGCCATGAGATTTCACTCTGTGATTTTAAATCACCACCGTCACCTGTTCAGAGAGAGTGTGTGTCTTTAGTCGAGTCTCTGCAGGTTATGAGAAGAACAGAAGCTGTCTGGCTGCAGAGCCTCTGACAAATTTGAATTTACAGGGTGAACAGTTGTATTTTTTAATAATTAATAAAGAAAATAGGTAGAAGAATATTCCTTTTTCAACACTTTGTGATGTAATTTATTCACTTGACGTAGCAAATGTACATAGTGTATGTAACATCAAACTTGCTGCACATACAAGGGTTAGTCGATGTCTCCCAAATTGGCATATGACGATGTCCACAGTCATGACATCATGATGGACAACGATATCATTGCTGGGTCGGAAAGAGTCTTCAATCCAGCACCACATGTCTGTGACTTAGTTGTGGTTAATAAGAAAATAATAAACACTACTTGGAGATGTAGTCATGTCAAGAACAACTTGAGGCAACAACTCTACAGCAACACACTACCTCAAATAGAGAAGGTTTTTCAACCACAAGGTTATGATGGTAGAGGTTGATGACTGTCAGCCATCATCAGCCCAGCCCTAGCACACACATTTCTCATCTGAAAATTAGGGCGGTATACATCTTTGTGAATACATATCATCAGTCACTGGTTGATGGGCTGATGGTGGTCGCTTAGAAAATTTTAACATATTGTCCAACCCTAGTTCAAGTCCAGTGACCTTTGTGAAGCATCCTCCATTCCTCACACCTCTCACTTCCTCTCAGCTCTCTACAGCATCATATTTCATATAAAAGCAGGAAACAGGCCAAAATGCTTAGCTGAATGAAACGTACAAATGCATGCAGAACAGAACAGTGATTTATCTGTAGTGTCAAAGGATATTTTACCTGGAGATGGCGATCTCTACTTTGGTTCTAGCGATGGCAGCTGCTCTCACTGCTCCCTCGATGGCTCGATCCACCTTCTGTTTGGTTTTGGCATTCTTCAGCGGGATCAGCTGTTTCCTGATGCCCCGGGCCAGCACGTTGTTCTTGTACTTCCCTTCTTCTTTGGTTCCATCAGGAAAGATGGTGCAGCCGTAGCCATGGCGCTTATTGTTCAACCACTCACCTTCGTACTTCATGCCATTGGAGCGCTCGGAGACACCAAAGCCGCTGCGCTTGTCATTCTTCCACTCACCCATGTAGGACTCTGTGGTGGTGGCATCCACGTTGTCCTCCAGGGGCAGGTAGTCATCCCCTGGGTCTCCGTCTCCAAAGCTGATTGTGGAGTTGGCGTCACTTGAGCTGATGCGACTCATGGTGGTGTCACTGTGTGCTGAGCTGCGTTTACTGGAGATGGACGAGCGTGAATCTGATTTGCGCAGTCGCTGAAGGCTACCGAAGATGGAACCACGGCGAAAAAGACCTTTCTTCTTCTCCGAACCTTCTCCGTCTGAGTGGAAGTTGAGTACGAAGCCACCACGGGTGCCAGCAGGGCTGTCAGACAGGCTGTCACGCAGGACTGTACCGTTACTCTGCTCACTGCGGAGTGACGACAGGGAGGTTCGTAGAGGTGAGCGGATGACAGAGGCCATACCATATGGAACACTCTGACGTACGCCGTAGCCATGACGCATCCCACCAGTCCACTGGCCCTGGTACGTACCTATGGCAAGAACAGAGAAGACAGTGAGCGAGCTGTAGACAGAGAGACAGATAATAAGAAAAGTGAGTGATAACAGAATCACTAACTGATTACAGAAATCATTGAACAGATCGATGCTTGACTTTGTGTTCTCTGAACTGAATGGATGAATTACAACATTCAAAACACTAAAAATGTTTGGGGAGGAGTGCTTCAGTGACATAGGGCTATATAGATCCCGCATTGGCCTCTGAATCGTACGTTGATGTTGATACAATTTTCATTAGGTCAATTGACCTGTGAATGGATCCATGTAAACAGTAGAGCGTCCTTTTTTTCTGGATAAAAAGCTCTAGGGTTCATAATCAACATCTTACTCCATGTAGATCATAAACCCTTAGGTACAAACCATTTACATGGATTTGTGCACAGGTCAGTCTTGACCCAATGAAATTGGGTCGACGCCAACATAGCCCAAACGGTCAATGTAGCATCTGTGTGTAGGCTATACATCTATTGGAGCGCTTCCAGGACTCAAGTTGAGTTTTTTTGATGTGCTCCTTGGATGAATATACATGAGTACACAAAAACCACTTAATACTCCACGGCTTTCTTTAATAGAAATCAAAATGTCTAGATGTCTCACGCACACTTGGATTACACCACATGAGCAGGATGGAAACATTTTGTGTTTGTTTTGTGTTCTTTTCTTTACATTTTATCCGTGGTCACCATTCACTGCCATTGTACTGGATTTGGCTGTAACCCTGTTTTCTGCTGAAACTCCAGGATTGTTTTGTGAACTGAAGATCTTCACCCATCCATCACCCATCACATCAGCATAGGGGTGAGTACATTATGGATTATGTTCTGCGGTGGAATATTGCTTTAAACCTTTTCTGTTAGGCCTGAAGGAGCTTATCAATAATCAGCCAACCAGCAGCTCCTGAGTCTGTCTCACAGCTTCATAAAGGTGACTTGCATCCCACCTTCTCCACCCGCATCAGGCTCTCATTTATAACATCAGTGCAGAGATGAGCCAAGTACCAGGCTTCCTACACATTTTCCATTTCAAACTTACAGACTCTTTCAGACTCAAATTTCCAGACTTACAGTATCTGTAGACCATATTTGACATCAGCCTTTCTTTTCCATTTGGAATCCTGAGCCATAAGGTTTTATATTTGAGATTGTCAAGCCATCCCTGGGAGAACTTGTATTTACACATTGTGGCTGTTGTATTCTGTGCAGGAAGTTGAATGACGTTCCACAAACATCTCTGCCCAAAGAGGAAGTCGACTAAGCGGTGCTTCCTATCCTCCTATTATTTTCTCTTAAAATATAAATAATAAATAACATTATTTTATTGTTCTGTTCTCCCCATATTTTTTGTCTCTTTTATATTCATCATGGTGCCTGTGCAGCCTTGTTCATTCACTGTGATCATGGAAACAAAGATGAACGCAGCCATAATAGTTTGGTCTCCTTATGCAGAAATGATAATTGATAACTGCATCAACTCATAAACAGGGCATCCACAACAACATGGAGCAGCCAGTCAGCTGAAAAGAGCAGCCAGCCAGGGGGTCCAAGATCACACCCCCCTGGAAACTCTGGCCAGAAAAGCCCAAATGAAGTGTCTCTGATAAGACAGGAAATTACCTTTAGACAAAATCAAGGCAACCATATCCTGGAACTACATTTCCCATGCTGCTTCGGGGACTGTAAACAGGAAGCATAATGCTGCCATATGGTGAGTTACACTGTGAGCTACAGCTTGAGCCCTGTTTTTTAAACTAACACTTAGACGTTAATTGGCATCATTATAAGTACGCTGAATTAACTATTGACAGCTCCTTTGTTGTAACGTACCACAGACGTCCAGACAAATATCACTGGATACTGTGACACTGAAAACAAAACTTAAAAAGTTGACAATGCTAAATTATGTTCTGGAGTATTTTTCACATTTATTCAGGATCAGAGATCACTGAATCCACAGAAAGTGTAACATCTGAATCTAAAACATTTGTTGAGAAGCAGCTCAAGTTCCTTAAAGGGATAGTTCACCCAAAAATGAAAATTCAGTCACTATCTACTCTATCTACACTACCTACTCCTGATTCAAGGTCGGGTCCTGTGTGCATGTGTGTATCTACGTGTATCTACCTGTAGTTTTTACAACACCTGTCTGTCACCTGCTTCAGGTGTTTCTCATGTGTCCCCGCTCCAAACTCACCTGCACCCCCCTGCTGAGCAGCCTCACTGTTTGAGGACCTCAGGCTCATCATATCAGCCTCTATGATGGCCAAAAAATAAAATGAGACTGCAAAGCATAAATGTCAAACATGACTGCCATCATGGAGGAAGTGTCACAGCACTGGCAAGTTTAGATTTTCATTGTAAAACTATTCCCATGTGAAAGGTCACAAAAAATGACGCCTTACTCTGCAGCCCCCCTCTCCTCTACTGGACCTTATACCAGCTCTCATCTCATTGTTTCAGTTCGACAGGCTGCTTCAGTCTCACTGCTCTCATCAACCTGTTTCCAGCAGACAGCTGTTCTCGGTGAAAAAGCTCTGATAAAACTGCTGTACACCACCTGTCCAGCAGCAAACAGCAGACAGACTCAGTTAGAGACAGGCTGGTGGACACAGAGCAGCATTTAGCAGCTGAAGAGACAGACATTTCTCAGGAGTTGATGGAGACTATTTTCACTGAAATTACAATTACAATATGCAATATGATTTGTGGGAATGATCATTTTTGCATTATAATTTTCATTTTTACTGAGGAAAAAAAAATTAAAATCATGATGATGTGGTATTTGTTGGGGCAGATAACAAGATTTATAGGTGAGGTCATCCCTGAAGCACTACAGTACACACTTTTCCTTGAAAAAAAAAATTGGTTCTGAATCTGTGATTTGGATATTGCACTTGGCCATATTCCAATCTCAATAATATTGTGGTTAATTGTGCAGCCACAGTGGAGACCAAACCAGAGCTAAAACAAGAGTGAATATTGGAATTGGTGGATGTAATCATCAACAGTGACTTTATGTTCAGAATAATGGCTAGGGCTGAACAATGAATTGAAATTTTAGCTAAATCGCAAAATGGTCTACTGCAATTTTCAAATCGCAGGATGGACAATATGTGTGTCAAAATACCATCTTAATTGAAGTATTTTGGTGCTGCAGAGGTGTCCTAGCCAACACATCATTCTTAGATCCTTAAAAAAATAGCAAACCACAATCATTTGAATGTGTGTTTAATGAAAATGAGAATAATGATGTAAAAATGATCCTGAAAATCGATCAGCCCTAATGATGGTCATGTAATGAATGCACTGAATTAATTACACCAACAGTAAAAGTGATCATCACTTGAACTTTTGCTATGCAATAATAAAAGTGGCTGTTTACATTGTATATTCTGTGTGCACTTGTATGAAATCCTATAAATCTTTGGCGCTTGCTTTGAAACTAAATCACGTACTAACAAGACAACCGAGCCGGAGCCTAACACCTGTGCACCTGTTGTCTGAGTGTGCTCCAGTCTGAGAGGTATTTTGACAGCTTGGACATGAAACAGTTGTGATTCTAAAAGCACCAGCAGTGAGCGTCATTAGGTGATAAAACTGTTAGCTTGGTGGCCTGGTTAGGAGAGCTCAGGCTGCGGCCCTGATGGCTTCAGCTGTAGAATGTAAGAATGTGCTATTTTAAAAGATGGAAGTAACTTGAGACACTGGGAAGTCTGTTGGCTGGCCAAACATAACTCCAAGCAGCTATCTTCCTACGTGGAATAAACCTAAGCCTTCTTCACAGCAGCACACTGAAGACACTGGACTAGACTCTGGAACAAATTAAAGAAAAGAGAAGACTGTTTCTGAAATGATTTCTGAAATGAGTCAAATTGAAAACAGAGCCCGTCTGTCACATAGTGACAGTCCTGCAGAGTTTTTGAATTCATTCATTTACTGAAGTCTTGGTAAAAATAGTAACACTGTGTAACACAGCACCTGTCAGGAATCTTACACTCAAGTACCCAACACACATTCACTAAAGCCTGATTCAGGTGGGACCTGTGAGTGTGTCACTGACTTGCACCCATTCTGGAGAGCTTTAAAAATGATTAATACCAATAGACTCATTTCAAGTTCATGGTGAAAGTTTATTCTTTCAGTATTTATATTTTGCTTTCTTTTTTATTTCTAAACTTGCTCTGTACCAGAAAACAGCCTTGTCCTCAACAAGATTTCACAACTTTAAATAATTAAAAATTTGTTAAAAGCCTTCAACGTCCAGAATTAACTATACTTACTGATAACAGAGGTGTAAAATGTGCTATTATAATCAGCTTTGTTTGAAAATAGATTTCTTAAATGAAACTGTTGGCCCTTTAAAGTTGTGTGCCAGATTTCCATCAGATTTTTTAAAAACCTGATTTAATCAGGGATAAAAAAGGGTTAGTTAGTATACCCTGAGGACCCCTGTCTCACTTCCTGGTTTAAAAAAGGCAGGAATACTGCTCAAGCACCAGTAAACTTTATATTTTTTAGCAAATTAATTCAATAATATTTCATAATATTTCATAATAATATCAAATGTCTCTCAGCCATAACATGTCACCTCTGTAGTCCTTGTAAATCAAAGCTAAATAAGAATTGTGGTTTAAATATGTGTATTGTGATTAGCATTAAGATATCTCTGAGACATTTAATAAAATAAAATGGCTGCTCACTATGACTCTGCTGTGAAATGGAAACATGGAACATTTTGTCGACTCTGTAAGACGTCAGATTTTCCATAAAAAATGTCATCACTGAGAGGCTGGACTGTTACAAGGTTTAATAGCCAAGAGTTTGATCTGTTAAAATATATTTTCAGCATAATTTGAGTAAAAATCAAAAAACCCTTCAAAATATGTTTTTGTTCCAGTCCTCAAGAATAAATACAGAAGTTGTCCTTTTGTTTCTGAATTTCGATGCAAATCTGACTGATGATGTGTATTTGTAAGGTATTTTTTCTGGGCTGTCTCTCTCCCTCCTCCTAGTCAAGAATTAGAGAAGCTGGAAGTGATTAATGCTTTTTGGATATAAATCTCTTGTTCAGCCAAACATTATCCAGTAATTCACAAGAAAAACTGCAAAGATTGGAGGAAAGTCAGATGTTGTCTGATGTAAATGTGTTTTTTCTGTTTTTATATGCTGTTAGGAATCTTTTAACCCCTCAGATTGACTTGTGACCTTTCAATTTAAAGGTCATGATTTGATTTTTTTAATTTAAACTTTTTTATTTTGCACTGATGTTTATGTCATTGTTAGACTGTCAAGTCTTGATTTGTAAAAGTCAACAGATCATTGGTTTAATGCCAAAGTCATTTACATTTTCATATTCTTCTTTATAAATAGAGTCTCTATGGTATCACGTGGCCGGTAAGCCACGCTGTGTCATCTTTGAGGTATTGTTGTTTTTCTCAGACACTCGCCGGATGACGCAGGGAGGTGTGGGAGGAGATTTGATTCATGAAATTGAAAACTAATTACAATCCATTTTTGATTAATACTGAAATTGTGACAGAAAGCAGAAACCATTGCTCTGCTGCAGCTCACCTTGAGCAGTCATTCCCAACCACTGGGTCGTGACCCACAGGTGAGGTCACAGCAGATTTTATTTGGGTCCCCAAATAAATAAAAGACTATGGAAGAAATTCTGCAAATTTAAGATTTATATCTACAGTACACCTTTTATAAAGCATTTAAAATGTGTATATTGTTTTACTGATGAGAGAAAAAACAGGAGCCTGTTAATTATTTTGTCTCTTTTATGAAGCAGGCTAAAATGTTCTACAGTGTAAAAACAAAAAGTGGAGAAAAGTTGAAAATTTCAAGGCAACTTATTTCAGTAGAATTTTGAATTTTACCAACTAATTTTTTTCAACTCTGATTATTGATTATTTATTTTCTTCTTTTGATAAACTTGAATCTTTGAGTTTTAGAAACTCCCAAAAATTGTATTTCAAAAATAATTGAGTAATCTCATTGAAGTGGAAGCGAATAATGGCTAATATTTCAATATTTTCAGTTAAAACCTTTTAACTTTCAAGTACCCAAATAAAGACACATCAGGTTGACAGCTCACTGTGAACAATCTTTGAAACATTTTTGTTGAGTCTCTAAACTTCAAAGATTCAAGTTCATCAAAAGAAGAAAAGTTAATTATCTTAACTAAAGATTATAGGTCAGCAAAACTTTTTTTCAGTTTATTTTAAAACTGAAACTGAGTCGGGCTCAAAACTCAAAAATCTACCACAGAAAGTTGCCTTGAATTTTGAGCTGCCTCAACTGGAAATAAAAAACAATGAGACGACCTGTTAACTCAGCCTGAATGCATTTACTTCTCATCCATGAAGTATTGAATAGGGATGATAACAATTAATCAATGATTGATTAATCCATCATTAAGAGTTTGATTGATCATGTAAAATTTCATCGATCTACTATCACATACACATCTGCAATATGTAGCTCTTTATATGTTTTATAGGCTACACTCTTAGAAAAAAAGGGATCCAAAAGGGTTCTTCCTGAAGGCCTATGGTTCTACGCAGAACAATTTGCTTCTGAAGAACCCTTTTTGGAAGAAAGGGTTTGTCAAGGGTTCTTTGTAAGACTAAAGGGTTCCATTAAGAACTCTTTTCATCCAAAGAACCTTTTAAGAAGAAAGAGTTGTTCAAGGATTGTTGAAATATTTGAAGAAGTCTTCAAAGGGCTCTTTGTACCATAATAAAAAGCCTCCTGGGCTGATTCTAGATAAAACCTTGGAATACAAAAATGTTCTTGATACTTAATTTGTAAGGATGTCTGTAACACTGTCAGGGAATGTGTAACATGTTGCCGTGTAAATAAAACTTTGATTGAGGGGAAAAATACATTTGGTATTGTTTGGTAAATGCAACTTTTTTCAGATTTTGTAAGTGTGTTAATCGATAATTGATCATTACTTTTACCAATGGTCAATTAGGGAGAGAGCTTACAATTTTCTGATGCTTGATGTATGATCACCATACATATTTATCTATGTTGGTACCAATTTCATCCAAATGTGATGGAAAATCACATCAAGGTCCGCTCACTCGATTGTTTTCTAACAATGTTATCAGCCAAAAGAAAATCATCTAAGTAATGGTAAAAAATTGACAATATTAGAATTGAAATCTAGTTTTGTTTCTCTAAATATAAATGAGTACACACATAAAACTTATCTAACTGGACATCTGGTGCCAAGTTTGACCACTTGGCATGAGCTGTTGGTGAAGAGTTTTGTGTTCTGTGCTGAGGACACAGTTTCAGCATTAGCCTGTCTATAAATACACTAGTGACAACGGACTGAGCCTCAAGGAGGTTAATACACTGAAGAACACAGTGATTCCAGCACAAGTCCATGACATTGAAAAGACATGCAGTACAAAATACTGTAATTTAATGAGTCATGTGGAAAACCACTGGAACTCATTTTTCCTTTTAACTAAAATGTTACTTTTAAATCAAGTGCGTTGTGTTTTCTTACATGACTCACAATAACGCATATATCTGTTACTATTAGATTACTACTAAAACTGCAGCTATTACTCATGCTACTAGTGATTACTATTACTACTACTCTACTGTACGAGGAGGAATGGAGGCTTAAGGAAAAATGGAAAGTGCATCAAGTAACAGGAAAAGAAAGAATATGGAAAATACAAAAAAAAAGTCTTAAACTTTGAAAATCCTGAAACATAAAGTCTGCTGTGTAAAAGAAGCAAATTCCAAATCTGACATTACTATAAATCTATTAAATCATGAGTAAATGTGACAAGGCATGACTTAACACTGCAGAACAGAGGAGTTGATCCCCTTCACTTTCAGAACAGACCCTAACACCTGTTGGTGTCCCTCAGTTTTATATAATGTTTCATTTAAAGTGCTTCTGATTCGTCAGTCCTGGCTGGTTACAGTTTCTGGGCTGGACTCTGGGCACAGTCATTGTCTGAACCTCTTGGGTAAAAATCATTTGACTAATTCTCACTTTGATAAGCATGGGATTTAGATAATTAATTGATTCATTTCAAAATACGGCCCAACTCTACTGCAGATACAAGCTAATATTTTGCCATCATGCATAACTAGTCAACAATAGTTGAACAAGTATGGAGCCCCAGAGTGTCCAATATTAATCACACCGTATGTCATTTCTGCCACCAGGGGGCTCTCAATCAAAACAATAACAAAAGACGGACTTTGATGACCTTGTGAAGTAGCATGGGATCCTGGGAGTTGTTGTTTTCATTATTAAACACCATTACTGATGAAAGGTTTTATTCACATTAGTCACGCTCACTGACTTGCTTCCTCACACTCTTCGGTATCGTGTGTTTCCCTGGAAGCTACAGCAGCTAGAGGGGGTTCAGGGGATATGATGCCATTGATGATCAACCAAATGAAACTGTTACCTTGTAAATAATTATGGATTTCTCTGGTTTGAACATAGTTGGAATTGTTTGGGATGATAAGTACACAACTTTCACATTGACACACTTGTTAGTAAGTTACAACAGAAAATTAGATATTTATACACAAACAGAGTTAACTTTCCCATCTCCAGCAGGATATAGATCACTGAGGCAGTCTTCATGTCTGTGGGGACATTATCTACAGTCACGCCTCTGCCTCAACTCCCTAACCACTAGACTAGACTAGTTTGTCTCTCTGCCCTGAGACTGAGTACTGGTGACAGTTATTCCACGTCACTGCATCACTGCAAGACATTCGGAAAATGTTAAAATATTTAAAGAACATAATTACAAAGACATAGGTCAGTAAATTGTGGAAAATATATAAATTCTCCACTTGCACAATGTGGTGTGACATAAATCTGCTTTATGGACCGTCTGTCACTTAGGTTCGGGTGACTATGGTCACCCGAGTGCTTTTTCATCCACAAGTCATTCAAATATTTCACTTTTTACAGTTCAATTTGTACATATTGTTAATATTTTAACATTCACTTGTGTATATATTGTGTAGTAGTATTTAGTTAGTATTTTTGATCATTTTGAGGATAGCCAGTTAGCTAGTTAGGCCAGTTAAGCTGCTAACATGAAGAAAATCACGATGAAGTTTATGAGGAGGGCGGTCAGCTCCACAGAAGCCCTTTTACACAGAAATCCTGCAGTATCTTTGTGTAACACTGACCAAGCAGCGTTGACAAAAAGCCACCCCAGCGTGTCCTTACAGCGAGCCAGCAATACACAATCAAAAGAGGTGTGTCATAACAAAGCAGTACAGTGGTCACCAGCTCATTCTGCTTGTTTATAATCACACACATAGAGATGATAACCTTATGGATTTATAAGATAAAGGTTTTTATGTGTTCCTGATAAACAGGCCTTCACTTCCTCTGCTGCAGATAAGTTAAAAAGATCAAAGCCTTGTGTGATGACCTGTGGGGAGGATTTCTCTCCTCCTGTCTGTGTGTGTGTGTGTGTGTGTGTGTGTGTGTGTGTGTGTGTGTGTGTGTGCACAGCTCTGTGTCAGCGCTGTATAAAGTGCCCGCTCGTCCCCCTCTCTCTCCCAGCTTAGAACAACTGAAAAATATGTGGATTAAGTTTGTATTTTAACACAAAGAGCAGAAATCATGTATGTTCACTTTCACAATATGGTGTCAGTATATGGTGTCAGTCACTTTCATTTTGGGCAGCTCCTTCAAGCACCGAGTGTAGAAAAGAGCCATAGCAACCTAATGTTAGCTTAAGGCTAGCTAACGTTGCTTATGGTAATCTATATATCAAAATAATCAAAAACACTATCTTAACACTAATACACACTATATACAAAGTGAACTGTAAGCTACTGATAATATGCATAAATGGAACTGTAGAAAGTTTTTTTTAACTAACATACATATACTGCAGATTTCACACCAGAAGTTAAGCAGCTGAGTGACTGACAGTCTGTAAAGCAGATCTATGTCACACTAGAGGAGGAGAATGAAACTACAATTTGTCTTTTATTCCATCATAGACATTTTTATTTCAAAACACCCACTTTAAAAAGTATGCTTTTATTTCATAATGTTATTTTTTCATAATGTAATTTTTATTGACAATGGTCTTGTCACTGCCCTCCACCTTTCAGCCAATCGCATCTACTTGCCCCCTGCCTTTTAAGCTAGCAAATTCAACAACCGCTACCAGAATTAGCTCATTAGCACCTGTTAGCTCGAGCAACAACAATGTCGAAGCAATTCTGAATACAGACACAACTGATTCCCCATCTGAAGAACCCAGTTTGGAGCTATTTGGCTGTTTATGTATTAGCCTTGATCTTTCCACTCCTGCAGGGAAAACGCCCTCTGACCGCGGCTCTGCTCACAGCAGCAGGATCAGCCTTTTGGAGAGCGCCGTGTGTGGCACCATCCTGAGTTGATTTACTGGTAGGGTTGGTGGTCAAGGTCGGGGGGGTGGGGGTGGGGGGGTGTATTAGGGGCCTTGGGTGAAAGGTGCCTGTGCCCACTGGAACCTGCTTGAGGCTAGGTATAGGGGACGGGCTCTGGCTGTGCAGAGAGGTGGCAACTGGCATGGAGAGCCTACTAAAGAGACATTCAGACAGACAGACTTTTTTTTCATGAGAAATTATCTCATAAATTCAGAGAGACTGAGATTTTTTTAACTGTCCAAACTTATGCTGAGTTTATAAACATTCACTATTCACTATATATTCCACTATTTATCGTGCAGGGTTAACCAATATGTTTTAGGGCCAAAACTGATTATTAGTTATCAAGGAAACTTGATGTCTTGGTATTGAAATTTGGAATAACAAACTCCAACACAAAACCTCATTGAAATTAAGCATATGTTTAATTAAAACAGAACTTTTCAACTTTACCTTAAATAAAAAGTGAAGAGGACTGCCTGCAGCATTTTCTAAAATGAACTTAAAATTTTATTAAACAAATAGGTTAAATGATTATTTTATGAAATGAAAATAAATGGTGGCCAAGTAGCTCAAATGGTAAAGTTTTTGCTCCATGTACTGAGTCCTGCGGTTTGACACCCGCATGGAGCCCTTTGCTGTGTGTAACCCCCCCCCCCCCCCCCCCCCCCCCCCCCCCCCACCACCACCACCACCCTTCCTGTCCTCGCTCCTCACTAACGCTTTCCTTTCAAATAAAGGCACAAAAGCCACCCAGCCCCCTTTTTAAAAAAAGTAAAAATAAATAAAATGAATTTAAAAAAGTGACACCTCTGTTAGAGCTTAAGTAACACATTTTGAAATTAAATAAAAACAAAATAAAACAACTAAATAATACAGATTTTTTTTTAAAAACTGATAAATATAAAAAGTAGTAATATTATTATAAGTAATATTGGATCTGGATATCAGTCAAGCCAATAATCAATTGGATCTGAATATCAGTCAGGCCATTAATCAATCGACCCCTAAAATCGCATTCTTGATATTTGGTAGTGATGTCCTAATGTAATTACTACATCCTATACAGTGAACTGAAAATATCCCACACAGCACTGTAAAAACTAGTGTAAAACCAATGCCAAGTGCTGAATGTTAGCAGCGTCCAAAAAGGTTTTTCAGTGTTGCCAACTAACACAATATATTGTAGTCATAGAAGTCCTCAGCAGTGAGCAGCGACAGATCAAATGACTCCAGATAAAGCCTTAACCCACTAACCTAAAACTATGTAAAGAACTGTGAGTGTGACAGGTTTGAGACAGGTCAGTGGTGCTGATGGAGGCGTAAACTTTGTTACACAAGTTTACGGTGGTGGACATCACCCCCTCATTATAAAACAAATATGACTAACAGCTACTGAGACTCCAAAATTGTGTATCACTGTTCACTACCACCAACGAAACAAACAACTAAACCACGATATGGTGATTACAAGCCAAAATGTCAAGTTAATAAAATTAATAAGGTTTTAAAAAATCAAATAAAAACACTTGCTTTATATATTAATCACAATTATAGCTTTAAAGACAGCAGGGGAGCTCAAAGGTCTGTCCACAGCTTCTAAATACAACTGAATGAGAATAAACACAAGTACGAATGTTCCACTTGGTGTGTGTGTGTGTGTGTGTGTGTTTTATTAAGGTGTTCAGATAGATATCTGCTCACTGAGCACTTACACAATGTTTTTGCTGTGATTTCTAAAGATAGATCTATTAATTATGTTCCAACATTGAGAAACATGCAGCAGTGCAAAGAGTACTGAAAATCTGTACTCAGCTACAAGTACGGTTACATTACTACAATATTATTCAATTACAAGTAAAAGTACTGCTGTTTTAAATGTAATTAAGAAACAATACAAAGTATTTGTCTCAAAAAGTACTCAGAGCATTAGTTACTTTTAACCGTTGATGCCACAGTCACCTCTCCAAACTAGGGTTGCAAATCTTGTGTGTTTTCCTTAACCAATAGCTGAAAACGTTAACAATCAATTAATTATCAATAATTTCCAAGATACAAAACGTGTTTTTCCCGATTTTCAATTTTTTCAGTTTTTTTGTAATATAAATGTACATGAATACATTTTTAATTGGTTAAATTCTTAACAACAATTAATCTGTAACCACAAACATCCTTAGTGAAAATGTGTGCTGCACAGAGTTTTGTTTTGTTTTTCAGTTGTATGTCTTTGTTTTCATTGGCCTGTTTGTGATCAGATCACCTGACTGGCTACTAAAATGCAGATGAAAGGTTTGTTTATTAATTCAATTTGTACTCAGTACTCAACTGTGATTTTAAAAAGTTACTAAGTAGACTGCATTTTGTACTGCGTACTTAAGTCTGAGTAAAAGTACAGACTTGAAAATCTACTCATAAAAGTACAAGTACGCATAAAAATACCTAATTAAAGTAACTTGACTATTTGTAATTAGTTACTTCCACCCCTGGAAATGCGTACGTGAATGTAACACCCATGTCACCCATTATGTCCCCCATAATGTCTCCCTCTCATGTCCCCCATGATGTGTCCCTCCCTCTCACCTCCATCCCCGTACGTCTCCACGCCGTACCCGTCCTGCAGTCCGTTACTCCAGGTGCCCTCGTACCTGGCCGGCGTGTTGAGGCTCTGCCGGACCCCGTACCGGCCCTTGAAGCCGTGGGTCCACTCTCCTCGGTAAATCCACCTGCCCTTGCTCTCTACGCCCAGCCCGTGGCGTTTCCCCTGAGCCCAGTAGCCCTGGTACAGGTTCCCGCTGGGCCAGGTGTAGACGCCCACCACCTCGAACCCGTTGGACCAGGAGCCGGAGTACTCGCCCTGGCCCTTGGGTCCGGTGCACACGCCGTGGCCGTGGGCTTTGCCGTCCTCCCAGCCTCCGCAGTAGGTGCCACCATCGTCAAAGTCGAACCGACCGCCCGTCATTCAGAAACGGAGGGTGAAGAACTGCTGGGCGGCTGACAGACAAGTCCAGAGTGTTGTTCAGATGCGGGGAGACGCTGACAGGGAAGCCGCGGGGAGAATACGAGCTCTGGGTGGAGGTGTGAGGGACCGGGGAGTGATGGCGGCGGCTGGGCGCATCAGCGGAGCTCTGTCGGTTACTGGAAGCGGGACGTGGGAGGGTGAGAGGCGGCCGCCACGGCTGCCACAGTCGCTCTACCGCTTAACGCTGGAGGACGTTACCACTGCTCCGCGTGAGGCGAAGACAACACGCTGCTTCCTGTTTGACCTTTCAAAACAAAAGACGCATTTAGAGATCATTTCTATCACAGGCATGGGTCAGATTACTTTGAAATGTAGTCAATCACTGAATACAAATTACATGATATTTTTTACACTTAGTAACAATCTATTGCTTATGTAAAAAATTAGTCTAATCAGAATACTTTTTGATTACTTTTGGACACAACCAGCTAATAACAGATGACATCAGGATCAGGATAGGACATCAGGATAAATCAGGATTACATAATCAAGTTACAAAAAATAACTATAAAGTAACTATAATAAACTCAGATTACATTTTAAAATCGTGTAATAAGAATACAGTTACATTGTCAAGGATTACTTGATTGTAATTTTGATTATGTCTTTAAAATTGCAATTTTAAATATGTGATAAAGGATGTTTTGGTAACTCATGAAAAGTGAATCTGACCGTTTCTGACACAACTGCTCCACATTGTGGGGGACCTGGCAGGAGAAAATAGAACCCCGTCAAAAAGTGCATATTTGCTTGCACCGAACATGCTTTGAGAAAGATATATGTGGAACTATTTGTGGAAGTATATGAATATGTACTGGTGCACTATTTTCAATGCTTGATTTTGAAGTAATCCAGAGGTATTCAGATTAGATCCCATTTTTTTTGTAATCCAATAAATTATGTTTAATTACAAAAATAACTAATTAATAATAATTTGTGCTCAACAACATTTCAAGGTAATCTGATCCAGCCCTGTTTTTGGATTGCTTCTAAATCACACATTGAAAATACTGCACAAAAACAGATGAAGCCATAAAAACTAGAGTCTCACAATTATTATTTTTCTCTTTAAACATCTCAAAATGCAGTTTTGCAA
This sequence comes from Lutjanus campechanus, assembly GCA_027495735.1. NCBI lineage: Eukaryota > Metazoa > Chordata > Actinopteri > Lutjaniformes > Lutjanidae > Lutjanus > Lutjanus campechanus. The sequence goes on from JAJHUR010089322.1 coordinate 16,744, forward strand.
AGGGTTCTCTTTTCTCCCGCCAGCTCAGCCACAAAGAGGAGCAAAACTCTACATGTTGGACACGCTTTTCATCAGTTACTTAAGTAAACTTAAATAAAACTACAAAGTAGTCATCTAAAAACTATTCAGGGTATTAGTTACTTTTTACCTCTTGATGTTTAATACATTATCAATAGCAGACATTCAGTCAAAGATGTTTCTGTTTCTCCAAATCTTCAGTTTAAATTTCTCCAAACTTTCTCTCTGTTCTGCTCAGAGGTCACAGTCACTTCTTCAAACTCAGACCTTCCTTAATCGATAGTTGAAAATGCTAACAACTGATCAATAATTAATTATGTATGAGACAGAAAACATGTTTTTAAAACTTTTTTCTTATTTTCAATTATGTTTTCCATTTAGTTTTGTCTTATTGGCTACAAAAATGCCGATAAAAAGGTTTGGCTATTAATTCAACTTGTGCTCAGTATTTAATTATTATTTTGAAAGTAACTAAGTAGATTACATGGTGAAATTAATACTTCAGTCATTTATGGGTAACTGTCAGAGTGGACATCAGTGCATCACACAGGAGGCCTTTTTCACAGCAGCCATATTGATATAAAATAGTTGGTTGAACAAAGTTGCCGCCAACGATGCTAATTAAGATCCTGTTCTATGTAGTATAGCAGAGCCTTTAGTGAGCCAATATACACAACAGCAGCTGAATGACTCAGTTTTACCTGATTGGAATGGAACCTTAATCAGTGTCATTAGAAACACCCAGGGGTGGACGTAACTAATTATAAATGAGTGAATGATTAATCATTAATCATTAACATCCTTACTCCAAACTTGTGGTAGATTACATAGAGTAACGCATACTTAAGTAAAAGTAAAAGTATCTTGGGATTTGTTACACTGGCATAACTCTATCTGCTCAAAGGTGAAAATGGCATGCTGTTCTTATTCCATAGTTTGCAACATTTATTATTTATGTATGTTAGATTAAATTGTAGGGCTTAACATGACAGCAGCCTCGTAAAGGGCTAGTATGAAGGGTTTTCCCTGTGCAAACATAAAAAAACATGGCTGATTTCTAAATTTAGAAACAACACCAGTTTCCACTGTTACTAACAGAACATGTAATACTGAAAGAACTGCAGTGGAAATAATGAACAGATTGAAACTTTTTTTTAACAATAAAGTAATTGCTGTATGTGAATGATTCATTGATTTATCTGTATGGTTCTATGAGCAGTCAGTACATTGTTTTCCAAAAGCGTTAAGAAATATGATTTTATTTTGAAAGGAGGAACCCCTCTCAGCTTGAACTTTTGTGACTAACAATAACCAGCTTCACTCAGCTGTGAGTGTGTGAGTGCAGGCCTGACATACACACAGCAGGCTGATAGACAGTTTTCATGTGGCATGTGTTCCATCCTTCAGCAGCACACACAGCAGGGACAGAGGTTATTGATCCTGACTGTATATTTGAATACTCTATTGCTGGGTTGCATCACCAATTATTATTTTTGTTAAATCATGATTTTAACTTCTAGCTTAAATATTGAAGTTAAACCTCTTTTTAAAGGACCAGTGTGTAAGATTTAGGGCTATTTATTGGCAGATTATGGCAGAAATGGAATATAATATTTTAATGTCTGTATAATGACCTAAAACAATGGTGGAAAAACTACTGAATATGTGTACCCAAGTACAAGTACTGTTACATTACTAAAATATTACTCAATTACAAATAAACGTAAACTACTTAAGTAAAAGTACAAAGTATTCTTGTCAAAAACTACTTCTAAAAACTACTACTAATTTTTTTCTGTTTTTTTTTTTGTTTTGTTTTTTTTGTCATTTTAAGTTTCCTTATTCAACAATTTCTTGACTTTTGATTGAATATCATTTAATTAATTTTAATTGATCAAATTCCTTATGGCAAATAATCAATGAATAATCATTAACATCCCTATTCCAAACCTGTGCCTCCTGCTGTGTTTTGAGGTTTTTTCATATGTATGCACTGGTTTTCACCTGATTGGCTATTAAGTAGCTAAGTAGATTATATAGTGTAATGCATACTTGAGTACAAATAAAAGTACAGACTTGAAAATATACTAAAAGTACAAAAAACAACTTAAGTATTTGTAATTACTTTCACCCCTGCTAAAAATAAGAATGGTTGTGTTTTTGTTGCCTCAGGATTAACCCTTTATATCCACATAGGGCACGGGTCCTCTAGAGGGACCCCTTTTTGCGAGCTTTCATAGCCACTGTATTTCACTGCATCAATACTGTAGTAGAGGGTAATCAGAATCAGAAATACTTTATTGATCCCTGGGGGAAAATTGTTCACATTACAGATGCTCCATACAAAAATAGAAAAAATATATTGCATTGTGCAGAAAATGTTTTTAAAAATATATGTGTGTGTGTGTGTGTGTGTGTGTGTGTGTGTGTGTGTACAGTAAAGGTATGTACTTTGTTTTCCAAAGGCAAGGAGTATTCAGTTGGTTGCAATCAACAACCTCACCCCAGGATACCATTAAATTTTACACACTGGTCCTTTAAACTTTTGACCCTAAACCTGGACTAAATTTAACTCTGTGGTGCCAAAACTTTAAGCTCTGATTTAAAATATGCTCTACCATTTATTTTAAACTTAAACTTGAGGAGGTTTAACTTATAACATGGCTGTGTTTTTGAGATGGATGAGTAAAATAACTAAGTTTTTCAAAGAAAGTTAAGGATAGACTCAGTAATGAATTTCATGATGTGTCCGTTGCTTTAAAACCAGGAAAAGACAACACTTAAGACACTATGTCACTATGTAACGATATCCAAAGTCTAAGACCATATCTAGTCACACATCTAATGACACTGATATGATATATTACCCAGCCCTGGCTACAGAGCAATGCCAAGTACATAAGCTGTGCAGAACCTATAGTCTACTCTGCTCACATCGTGTTTACTGAACTTGTACAGACATTTACACACCCTGTTGAAACAAAATTGGAGATTGCCTCAGAATATCTTTACAACCTGTGTTCTCACCATATGTTCACTGTTAGTATCCACACAAAGTTTCCCCATGACTAAACTGACCTGGGGGGGGTTCAATTTAATTCAATTCAGCAGAATGAAAGTAACATTACCACTGGTTTGCAGTTTAGTAAATAATAGTTTAATGATTTAAATCAATATGGAGGTGCTTGCTCACCAAAATATAAATAAAAAATAAATTCAGGAGCTGTGCTAGAACCCAGCAACATAAGTATAAAAAAGCAGGGAAACTTTTGGCTGTTCTGTAATCCTTAACAATATTGTTAAGCTAACACTGGCTAAAAAGTTTAGTTTTAAGAGTTTAAGTTTAAAAGTGTTACATTGTTTGCAAGCTAATGTTAGCTAAAAAATGACCACAACAATTTGGAGCTAGCTAAAAAGTTACTTAGCCTACTCATGATGGCTCAGCAGAGAGGCTTGAATTTCTCCTCCTTTGAAGAAAACTTGTTGGCCGAATTACTTTTTATTTTTTAATGAATTGCTAATTAATGGAGCAACTTGATAATTTTGCTCAGTCCATCTCAAAAAGTTAAAACCTCAATTATAAGTTTAATACTAAAACTAGATCACATTTTAAACTGGAGTTTCAAGTTTTGGTGCAACAGAATTCAATTTAATGTAGATTTAAAGTAAAAAATAAACTTAGGTTTAAGTACAGCTTCACCTTTATTCTTTCTTAATTCTAAGCTAGTTTCTAATTTTGATGCAACATAATTTAAAGTTAAACCATGATTTAATCAGGTTTAAAAATAATCCTTGCTGGTGCATCTCAGGCGGTGCTTTATATGTTTGATAATATATAAGAAAATATATAAAAAGAAATTCATTTTTCACCTCAGGACATGAACCACAATCTTCCTCATGTTGGACCTGTGAAAACTTTGACACATACTGTAGCTTACTTTTGCTACAAGCTGCGACCATCAAACTTGACTTGATACACTTGAACAGACACCTTCCTGTGTGTTGATCCTGAGAAGGGAAGGGGTGGGGGTGTGGGGGGGCCGTAATCATATCTGGACCTCTGAAGGCTCTTCATGAATGACAGCAGTGAGCAGCTGATTATGTACCTCTGTCACCCCGCAATAACTTTATTTATAAAACACTTCTCAAAAATAGATGAACAACCAGACACCTCGAATATTTTTATCTACCTTATACATCCTTTTCTTCCTCTGTCTGTTCTGTCATCAACAATTTAACCTGTCATCATCACAGGTCAGACAACTATGGACGGATGTTTGTCCTTTTTTTGTCTGGATGGTCTTTATTTGGCAGATCCAACCTTAAAGTGTAACCGTGTAGTAAAAACTTTATTTATATCACACTTTACAACATTACAGTGTGCTAAGTATGATGCTAAAAACAAGATTAAGACAGGTGTAGGACTAAAATGAAATCAGTGAGTTAAATAAAATTATGAGAAGGCCTTAAAGGGTTGGTTCACCTAAATCACAAGAAGATGCTAAATTTAAGCATGAGACTACAAACCTGTTAGCATACAAAAGTGGAAAATCCATACACATCTCACATTTATAAGGTTCCAAGCTATCCATTTGTGTCCACAGTGGTGGGAGCCAATCAGCATCCTCAGAGGGAATACTGACCATTATGGGCGTGGTTTTAGGTGCACCGACAGTGAGAAGCATCCATGGAAATGACTTGTCTCAAACAAACAATGGCAGCTCCTGAAGAGTTAGATACTGTGATAGCATCAGTTATTATAGAACTGGAGAATATTTCCTCATTGAAAGAAGAACAAAGAACGACACTGAAGGATATTATCGATGGAAAAGATGTTTTCGCTCTTCCCCTGGATGACTTTGGCTTCGGTTTGGTGAGTTGATCTGATTGGTTGAAGTTAGCTCATGTTAGACGTGAGAGATGTTTCATCCAATCACCCGGCAAGTGTTTTTAGTGAAAGTGCCAGCCCTTTTCCAAACAGTTTCTATGGACCGGTTCTTAGATGGCTCTGTGTAACAAACCATCTGGTGTGTCAGGTTATGTAGCTTCTCCCACATGCTTGAAAGGGGAAGGTGAGGCGAGGTATTTGCAATATGCAAGCGCACCACTAGATGCCACTAAATCCTACATACTGGTCCTTTAAGGTCTTTTATTTGTCAAAATGTGTGAGCTGTCATGTTAATAAGGGTGTAACATAGAGGACAGAAGGTGCTGAACACTGATAAGACTGTAATTTGTGATTTTGGCCCATATAATTAAAATTTGACTTGACTTTCTCATTAGTTTTGCTAAGTTAGAATTTAGATTAGCGGAACTGGTGATATGTATTGTATTAGCCACAAATATAATACATTTATTCAGCACATAATATTTTAGTAATGTAGCAGTACTCGTAGCTGAGCACAGATTTTCAGAACTCTGTCCACCACTGATAAATAACAAAGTGATGGTCATACAGAGAATCAGTGGTTCCTAAACTGTCTCCTTTATCAGTGATCATTTTTCTCCACAGAAATAACTGAAATGCAGCTGTATAGGCCGACTGTATATTTTAAAACAGTTTTCTTACACCCATTATCTACCACTAGGGGTCCCTCACATCAAAACAATGACAAAGGATGTGGTCTGAGTGGACTACAATGGAAGTTGTTGTCTTCATTGTTAAACAACCACTAATGCAGATGAAACTCACAAACAACACAAATCAACAAAACACAGTATATAACACTGGTCAAGTGTATTTTGAATTTAGAAATGTGACATATTATAGATTTAAACTTAAAAAGGCCTCGCTGCCCCTCTGTGAAGCTTTGGTGGCCCCTCGTGAGGGTTGTGGCCCCCCAGGTTGGGAACTGGTGTAATAAAGGAACAGTGTAATACAGGATATAAAATGATGTTAAATTTAAAATATTACTCTCTGTTTTCTGCTTATCCTGTTCAGGGATAAGCCAGCTGGTCCCAGCATGCACTGGGTGGTAGGCAGGGTACACGTGGAACATGTAAACCAGAGGCAACATTTATGAAAATAGTCTTAGCTTTAAACTTGAACTTAGTCTTAAGATCATTTCTGGCAGTGTGGTTAAGTTCAGTTCATAAAAGATACAGAGCAAAAAAAACCTTTGCTTAAGCATGTTCTCAGGATCAAACTCTTACATTTTTTAAATAAACTTAACTTTTTTTCTAACCTATAATCTTCTGTTGACACAATTAACTTCTGTTCATAGATAAATGTGAATCTTTGAGGTTTGGAAACAAAACATTTTGTATTTCAAAAAGGAAATAATGGCAAATAATTTAATATTTTCAGTTGCAACCATGTAATATTTGTATTCACATACAGTGTGTCAATATAGTGATAAGAAGAAAAAAGGTTATCCAAAGAAACACTTAACAGCCATCATTAATAAATCATAAACTGATTAAACTTCAGTTATTTCACTGTAAAAACAATAAAATGATAACAATGTTTACTAATTATGAATTATGCTATAATTTGTAATCAGATCTGTATAGATGTAATCAGAATGTAATTATTGTCTCTTATCAGCTATGATAAATATATCATTTATAAACAAGTTATTTCATAATATACAAACTAATGACCAGTGGTGGAAAGAGTACTGAAATCTATACTCAAGTACCAGTACCGTTACATTGCTAAATAATATTCAGTTACAAGTAAAAGCACTGGTGTTATTTAAAGTATTTGTCACAAAAACTACTCAGAGTATTAGTTACTTTTACAGTAACTGTTGAAAAAAACTGTTGTTTTGTGTGTTTTCCTGAACCAGATATGAAACATGTTTATTTCCTCACATTCTTTTTTGTTTTTGTCATTTTTTCTCATTTTATGTCAAAGTTGAACTTTCCATTCAACAAATGTCTCCACCAGACAAAACAAAGTCAAATGAAGATAAAACACCACAAAATATAGCATCACTAATAATTAGCAAACATTATTAAATAATTCCATAGTTAACAGTAAAACAACCATGATGACGTGTTTATTAATGATGGTCAATGTGAAGAGTTATAGGATGTTCATAATGTGTTGCAGACTTTCAGTTGTTATAACATGAAAAGAGTCAGTTGACTTTTATGTTATTTTGACACATTAGCTTACTTACTGCCGCTGAGGTTTCTTTCTTCATTCTGTTTGCACTCATGTGGTGACGCTGCTGGTCCCTGGTCAGCAGCGTGGTGGTCTGACAGGTTGATCATCAGGCTTCCTGTTGACACCTGGTCTGCTGTTCACAGCCTGTAAAATCTCCTCTGTTGCCTTTTGGTTATTTTATGCAAACTTTCACACACCATTTTCACCCTCTGTGCACACCCCACACTCCTGTCACTACTGACACTCACACCCCACATCTTTTGATATTTATTATGTACATGTTTGGATAACTTTTATTAAATACATAATTGATAAAGGTAAAATAAATAAATAAATTAATTTACAATCTTTGAAACGACATGTCTCCCATTTTGTCATGACCTTAAGAGCCAGGCTGTGACACAAGTAACAAAACAGTAAAACATAATATGTTACATGAGAGCAGCTGAGCCTAATAGCTCTCAGCAATATGTGCACAGGGCAGCTAAGGTTAGAGAAAGATCAGGTTATGGTAAACTAGAATTACCACCTCGTGGTTGTATACCTCCATGTCTGTACAGACCAGTGAAGACACTGAATGGATTTATAAAAAAAAAAAGGCATTTAAGTTTATATAAAAAACACAGAACAGAAATATTAAAATATTACATGCACATATCCAAAGTTATAAAGCAGGTTGGCAATATTCCAAATGAATGCTGATATGACAGGTTCCTTAAAATCTTTTTTTTTTAACTTCTTAGGAGAAAATGTGTCAATGTGTGCAAGTTTTCAGATCAGATTGAAGGGAAGGCAGATGTATATTAAGCACTAAACAGACATCTGAATACAAAATGAAGTCATGAAAGCCTAGTATTTTATGTTTAATTAACAAGTATATCACAGTGATGATACTGTTGTGATCTCCTGGGCTGGTTTACAGAGTGACCTTAGGGTTTTTAGGACAGTCTGGTTTGTCTGAGAGCAATATGAAAACAAGAAGGATATGTCTTAGAAACTTTGACTGTTGATGAGTTTTCTAATATGTCTAAAGTTAGCTGTGTTATGTTGACAGTCCAGAACTGACATTTTAGAACATTGTGAGAAAAACCTTTTGTAGGCTGCTGCTTGTATTCCCATGTCCTGGCAAATGACATGAAACAGTCTGAGAAGTCTGGACAGAGGACATCTTAGTTTCTACATTTTGTGACTGAACATGCTTTTAAACCAGCCTTTTCCAAACCTTTTTCACACTTTTTAAAAAGTTTCATATACACGTTGAAAACTGAAATGACAAATCAGTTTGTTTAGGCTGAGTTAACAGGCTATCTCATTGCTGTCAAATGTCTCAATGTCTGTCAAAAAAAAGTGAATGAATGTGTTGAGGCAGAGACGTCCTGTCCTACACTTCAGATTCTACAGACTTAAAAAAAACATCTTCATTTGGTTCAGATTCCTGCTAAAAAAATTTACACCATGATCATTTTATAATGTTTTCAATCAAAATAAGAATCATGATGTAAAAATTATCATTACCTCTAATATTACAAATCATATCACATTTGCCAGTCACAATAATTGCAATCAGATATTATTTCAAAATTGTTTAGCCTTATATAAATCTTAAATTTGCAGAATTTCCCCCACAGTCTTATATTTATTCAGGTACCCAAATAAAATCTCCTGTGACCCACCTGTTGGTCCTGACCCAGTCTTTGGAAAAGACAGTGACAGACACAAACAAATGGTTGTTATTGTGGGTTATTTCAGAATAAAAGTCTGTGAACTAGTGAATCATATTTATATCCTCTAAACTCAGACAAACAAGCAAGACCATGGAGACAGCAGCAACAACCCCATGTGTGGACAAGGATGTCTTGAAGGACTGCCATGTCAGTGGACTGTCAAACACTGCCATCTTCTGGAACATCTGGTTCTCACAGCTCAGACACAGCTTCTTTTTTGCCAAAGCCGTGACCAAAGGCATTATGTTTTCAGGTTGTCTGTCCATCTGTCCTGTTCTTGTGAATGCAACATCTCAACTTGACTGGTTGGCAGACACAGACGACCACAAAGCGCTAATTCTAGTTCCTAAATGTTAGACTGGGATGAACACATACAAACTTTGTGGAAAAGGAATTTTATTGTTTTTACTTTAAAGCGTTACTCCACTCTGTGAGATTAAGCCATTTTGTATGTACTCACCACTATGCCAATGTGATGATAAGTGAAGGTCTTCAGTTCACAAAACAATCCTGGAGTTTTAGGAGAAACAGGGTAGCAGCCTCATCCAGTACAATGGCAGTGAATGGTGACCACGGATAAAACGTTAAAAATAGAACACAAAACAAACACAAAATGTCTCCATCCTGCTTGTGTGGTGTAATCCATGTTTTTAATCTGTTACATTTGAAAACTGGTCACCATTTACTTCCATTGTTTGGGAGATTCTGCAACACTGTTTTCCTGTGAAACTCCAGCAGTGTTTTGTGGACGAAAAAACTAAACCCGACCTTTGTTCAGCGTGAGAGTGAGTAGATAATGATTGAATTTTCATTTTTGGGTGAACTATCACTTTAAGAGGTTCATTTGTTAGAATATGGCAGAATTTATTTTCATCAGTGAGTAATCAGCTGAAAATAAGAATCATGTTTTCGTTACCTCACAATGACACAAACCAAACACTGGCTCCAGATATGTTTTTGTTAGGATTAGGGTTAGGTTACTGTGGTTTACCTACATGCTTGAAAGGGGAGGGTGAGATGAGGTGTTTACAGTCTGCAAGCTCACCACTAGATGCCACTAAATCCTTCACACAGGTTAAAAATACTGGCATTTTGAACTTCTAGCAGCATATTCACATTGCCAGATTTGGTCCCTGGATCATTGTTCAATGCGTGTGAAGAACAGTGTAGAGTTTGGGAGGAAGCTGAAGAAAACTACCACAGGCAGCAGATTAGAAAACCAGGCAGAGTATCAACGATGCATTCAGGCCCTTGGAACAGAGTTGGGATAAAAAAACAGAGATGAGTGTGATGACTTGCTGCCAGCAGTTCAGTCACCAGTTCAGCAGGTTGATTCTTCATGCTGACATGTAATCAGAGTAAGGTTCAAACCCTGACTGTGTCCTGACTGGAGGGTCAAAGCGGTTGGTTCCACTCCCAGGAAATACAGTTGGAAAATGTTGTACCATGTTTGGACAAAAGACAAAGAGCTGAAGGTGCCAACTTGGCTGAAGGTCCTTAATAATCCATCACTGCAGTTTCTATGAGAGTTGAGCTGTGAGAACGAGAGCTGCATACTCCTATTCATTCTCCATGTCTCTCTATCACTCTCCCTCCATGTGTGTTTTATCAGCCAGTGAACACAGGAAACACAGCTGTGTAACTGTGCTAATATAGAAACAATGATTTCAGCTGCGGGTGGTTGCAAACAGGCTCTTAATGTCACAATGGTCACAATGCTGGAAAGGGTACTAATAATCTGTACTCAAGTACAAGTACTGATGCAGTAGTAAAACTAAATACTTCAGTAAAAGCACTAAGAATTCTTGTCAAAAACTACTCTGAGTATTAGTAAGTTTTTCTCTGTTTGCTTTTGTTTTGCATATTTTATTAATCTTCAGGGGAAAATACATTTTTCACTTTGTTGTACTTTTATACACACACAGGCCTGACATACACACACATGCACAAACAGGACCAATAGAAAGAGTGAGGGGCTGCACACATACACAGAATCAGGCGCACTGAGCAGTTTAGGGTTTTGGGGCCTTGCTCACAGGCATCTCAGCAGTGCCTAGAAGATGAACTGGCACCTCTCCAGTTACCAGTCCACAGTCTGTACTTTTGTCCATGCTGGATTTGAACTGGTGACCCTCTGGTCCATCCATTCATCTTCAACTGCTTATCCAAAGTAAGATTGCTAAGGCAACAGTTCCAGCAGGGGACTCATAGGTGCCACCTCTGTGGGAGCATTGGGCTTTATGCAACCCCAAAGTTGTCACTGGGGGTGCAGTGACCCCCCAATCTTGGGGCAAAGCAGGTAAAAATGCAGTTGTAAAATAATCATTGACTAATAAATTTAATTGGCATTTGACAGGAAAGAAAAATAAAGTCATAGCATGTTGCTATTTCATTTTTATGCAGGTTGGTGTCTGTTATTTATTTTTATTTATTGTTATTTATTTATTCTTATTTGACAAGCACAAAGTGCCATGAATTTAAACACATCTGATCATTAATGCTGTTAATATAGTCACTTATGTCTCTACCATCTGAATGAGACACACAACACGATGTCTGACACCAACTTTGTGTGGAAATGATTAAATAATGTAAATGTAAATCGTGCGCTGAACTGGAGGGATAAAATCCGCTGGACTGAGGTTTGCTGCAACATTTGAAATATCAGACGAAATTCCAGGTGAAAGGCCAAAGTTCAAAGAATAATGAATTCATACATCCAAAACACATCTGGGTGAAATACCGAAGCATCCGATGGATTTACCTTCAGCAGCTGGCTGTGACAAAAAGAGTCCCTCACTGAAGAAGGATTAAAAAAAAAACTCCTGAAGAATCCATCCAAAACCTCACACAAAGTGAGTCAGAACTTTTTTAGAACTTTACTTTTGAACAGTGAAAAAAAAAAACTTTTTGGTGTAGTTTCACTGTGAACTAGAAATTCTTAATTAAAATTTCAATTTTTTTTTTCACTTAATGAACTGTGTGGGAAGAGTAAATTTTATTATAGATTTACTCGTACAGTTTAAATGTTTTATATTCACTCCACATAAAACTGAAAATACTAAGTAACTTGTAATCTAAAATTATATAACGAGTTTGAATCCAAGCATGCACATTAAGACAAGAGGAGATTCCGAGATTTTAGTTAAAGATGGTTGGGACACACAAAGAAGGAGCAGGAGGAGAAGAAGGAGAAGAAGAAAGAAAATGAGAAGAAAACAACTGTTGGTGTTGATGTCACAGAGGAGCTACATGGCTGCCCTTACCAAAAAGAAGTATATTCAAGTGTGCTTCAAGTATACTTCTTTTAAACTAAAAAATAAGAGAGTATACTGTCAGTTTACTTTTTATGTACTTATCAGAGATATACTTAACAAAGTTAATGTTAAGTATACTTGGCTTATACTGAAAAATATACTAAAAGTCGAAGTATAGTCTATACTTATACTTAAACTTTTGATCAAGATATACTTAACAAAGTTAATGTTGAGTATACTTGGCTTATACTGAAAATTATTCTAAAAGTCTAAGTATATTTGGCCTTATACTCAACCCTTACCAAAAAGAAGTGCCCCCTGTTTTTTCCTGTCTGTCTCTGTGTTTGTGTTGTGGGCGGGGCTTCCCACCCGTCTCCCAACTCTGCTCCTCCGCACACCTGTCTGCAATCAGCTCGTGACCACACCCAGTCTGCCCACCTGGATCTCTTTAGCTCATTAGCTTGCAGTATTTCAACCTTCCACTGTCAGATCATTCACTCTGCTAGAGAGACTTTGTTTGACACATTTCAAGCCTTGTGCCACTTTTGCTAATTAAAGTTCTGTGACAAACGCTGCTTTACATTTCCCTCCCAGTTCTGACTCCATCCACTTTATCCACCTCAAGTTTGGTCAAGTTTGCTCTTCTGTTCCACCCGGCTCTACCAGATCCCAGTTCACTCATTTTCTCTGGATATTCCTCTGGACCTGCTCCCACAGACTATGGCAGTATATAGAAGAGTGTACTTGTGGTATACTTTAAGTATATTTTAATAAACTAAAATGTGGACCAGAAGTATATACCTAGTACACTAGTAGTATATAGATGAGTGTACTTGTATAAACTTAAAAATGTTCCAATTTAGTCCAAAGAAGTATTAAATTAGTATACTTTCTAGCACACCACAAGTACATGGTCCGTAGTATACTTGCTATGCTTATACTTATACTCAAGCATACTTAATAAAATGAACTTCAAGTATACTACTTTTTGCTAAGGGTGGATTAGCTTTGGTATAATGTAAGTACTGTTCTGTCTTTCTCTTTTAAAACTGTGAATATATATTTGTCTGTGTGCGTTTTAATAGTGTGATTATTTGGGGCTCTTTCACCGGCACTTCTGGCTGCACTGAGTCAAACCGTGTCACACTGTTTTGCGTTTACCGCTTTTATCGCGCCAACATGGACCTACTCTGGAGCGACTGAGAGGAGCCCAACTCACCTCTAAGCGGGCTGCGGTGATGTCTCTCCGGCTGCGGCTAACACCTGACGAGCCTCCTGTCTCCCCCTCGAACAAACGAGTGTTGAGATACTGAGCTCGTGTGCAGGAGAGCAGAGAGAAAGACGTTTTTAAATGTCTCTTTATGTTCAGCTCTCAGTGTCTCTGTATCTTCTAACTGAGTCTGTGTGCTTTGAAATGTAGTTTCTCTCCTGTTTCACTGTTCGTAATTTTAGGTATCTACGTTATTTTACTGTTTCATATTTACTTTCAGCTTTGTAGGAGTCGTGTTAAGTTACTGCTGATGAAACCTTGAATAAAAACATTTCCTGATTGTGCTGCTTCATAATAAAAGCGTTCCAATAATGAAACAACAGGGTACTTTTATTGTGAAGAATTTAAGGAAACAGCGTGTTTATCCCAGAGACGTATATGAACAGTTTATCCACCACTTTACAGCCGCTGGACTCGAGCTTCATCGAGCTCTTCTTCAGTTAAGAAAGACACCTTCAAGCAGGTAGTCCTGTAATGTCCTGCTTCTCTCGTCCATCATGGATACACAGACATTGATTTGATGTATTTCCATGTAAAACATTCAGAGCTTTGCTGTGTCTGACCCTGGGTACAATGAGGTATTTATATTAAATATTTCTTAACAGATTGCATTCATTTTTTCACAGGTCTGGAGCAGACCTTCATGTAACTCGAGGTGTCGTGGGGACCAAGCTGAGGCCATTCCTGGACAAAGTAAGTCAGGTGTGTGTTCACAGTTGTGTTTGTTCACATGTTTTTGCAGGGAGATGAACCCACTGTCTCTCTCACACACACTGTCCTATGCAGTATACTGATATACAGTACAAATCCTCACACTCTGTAGTTTCTGTGCCCCTGTACACTGCATCTTTACACACATGGCCGCAGCAAAGGTCAGAGTCTGAGTATTGATGTTCTTCTGCCTCAATAATGATTATTAATACCACCAGATAACAGACTAAAGTGGTGCCCCCCCCCCCCCCCCCCCCCCCCCCACCCCCCCCCCCCCCCCCCCCCCCCCCCCCCCCCCCTCCCCCCCCCAAC
>JAJHUR010089322.1:31169-46160 GCA_027495735.1 Lutjanus campechanus
CCGCTCCCCCCCCCCCCTCCCCCCCCAATGTTCAGCTCAAGTCAGCGCCTATGAGGGGACCCCAGACTTCCCATTCCCTGGCCACATTAACCAGCTTTGACTGGGAAAACCGAGACCTTCCCAGAGCAGGGCAGAGATACATGTACAATCCCTCCACCTAGTTTCTGGTCTGCCCCATGGCCCCCTCCTAGCTGCACATGCCTGGAACACCTCCCAAGGGAGGTGAGATGCCTGAGCCACCTCAACTAGCTACTAGCTACTGCACAACGGAGCAGCGGCTCTACTCTGAGTCCCTCACAGATGATTGAGCTTCTCACCCTTAAGCGAGATGTTGGCCACCCTCCTCAGAAAACCCATTTTGGCTGCTTGTATATCAGCGATCTCATGCTTTCGATCATGATGCACCTTTCATGACCAAAGGCTTCCATGTCTTATGGACTGAGCTACTGCCACCTCCAAACAATACCAAGGCAACATCATTAGCAAGCATTCAGTCAAGAGTTTTCTGTCTAAATTCAATTCCAATTCAATTCAATTCAATATGCTTTACTGGTATGACAACAATATTGCTAAAGCATTAATTATACAGTAAAAAATAATGAATTACATTCATCACTCCTAACTGCTGCTCTGTTCTGAGTTTTTCTTGTCCAAATGTCATGGCTGTCATTGACCCGTTTAGCCTTATTGGCAACAAAGCATGACATGCATAGAAGGGAGTAGGTTTGATTTTGACATTGGTGGGGACACAAAAGTGCTCCAAGGCAGCACTCCTGAAAGTTGATGTTTTTTTTGTTTTTTTTTGTATTTATTTATACTTACACTCGCGGTTGCAGATACATGCACTGCCTCCTGTCCTGTCCAACTAACAGGTTGCAAGTAGCTTTTACAAGCAGATGGAGTGACAGCTGGGACGGCCAATCACATGTACGTTAGCGAGAAACCGGCAGAGCCAATCGGAGAGCGATATTTAGGTTAGAGGCGGGACCCTTTGTGTGCCATAATCATTGACTAAACACTATGGACAGCGGTTGTATTGATAGTGACTACACATTAGTGGCTGGATATTGGTAGGGACCTGTCCCTAGTGTCCATGCCCCCTGCATGCAGATGAAAGATCTGGATATTAATTCAAATTGTTGGCCAACTCAGTATTTAATTATGATTTTTGAAGTAGATTACATAGGGCAATGCATAGTTACAAAATTACAGACTTGAAAAAATACTCATAAAAGTACCCTAGAATAAACATCTATAAGAAACAACCATCATAGCAAAAACACCAACAAACAAAAAACCTAGAATGTGTATTTCCTGAAGGTATTATATTTCCTAAATGTATGTGGGAACTGAAAGCTGTTAACTGCTGCAGCCAAAAGCCGAGTTTTACTGAAAATCTACCAAGCGAGTGGAACTGAATTTCCCTGTTTTTCAGACAGCCATGATATTCACTGAGCCACTATGCCACGCAGTTAACAGCGAGCAAGATCAGCTGCTCCAGCTTACACACAAGCCCCTTTCACACTGCCTCTTAAACACTATTTTTCCGCCTTGCTGTCTGTATAAAAAGTACAGAGGTGGTTTTGTTCTGCCTCTGATCCGCCAAGGGAGTTAGTAACAGAGCCGGACTGACATCTGTGTAAAAGGGTAAGCCAGAACGGCGGGTCAGGACTAGGACTGGGTACCATTTAAAAAATTACAATACCACTATCCTTAAAGTGATACTGATACCAATGGAGAACTTCATTTGAATTTTTTTGAAGGTTCCTCTTTATGAGGCATGTGGTGTGTGGCTGCAAGCAAAACCATAAAAATAGCCATTTTTTTCCAAATATGGGTCCTAAAGAGATGCAGGTTGCAGATATCGTTTGACTGGAGAACTTTTGATACTACTTGGTACTGGGTTATTTCAGTCTTAAAGGTGTTGAGTACCAATACTCAGCTCTAGTCAGGACGCTGTTGAGTTAGACTTTTCCTGCTGTTTGTGACTGTGTTCTTTAAATTACAAACTTATTCCACAAACTTGTCAGCTATTTTAAGCAGAGAGAGATGTGTGAACACTTTTTTACAGCACTGACACACTGCTGCCTGCACTAAGCAGGACATAATTACTCCCACAGATCATCACACAAGCTTAACTGCTGGAGAAGAAGCGACGGTCTGTTTCTCCAGGAACACATAAAAAGCTTTGTGTTTTAAATCCACGAGTTTATCAGTTCTGTGTGTGATTAGAAAAGTAAAGTCTATTACACTGTTTGAGTGACACAAAATAACAAGTCAACCAAATATAAATGTGTACGACTACTCTAACTAAAACCTGATATAGACAATGATTACATCCAGAAAGACACAAAACATTACATTTACTGCAAATCTAACAATGGCAGTCATTGGGATCTCAACATTTTGATGGAACTCATTGAGTGCAAACATGACTGTGTGTGTCACATCATGTTGGGAAAGTTGTCAGTTGTGTTCAAGCTGTCTAAGATGTTTAAGACGTCTTGCACCTTAAAATGGAGGCTCAATGTGAGATGTGTTACCCAATGAGCCATTCACCCAGACCACTACATGTCACAACTTCACCTTTTGTCAAAGGAAAAGTGTGTTTGCCTTAAGAACAAAGCTTAAAGCCAGTTTTAGAACTGGGGAGCTGAGGAGACGTCCCCTATTTCTGTTGCAGTGAAAGTGAGCTTGATGATTACCTATCAATTAAAATTAAAATCTGAAATATGAGGCAGCATTTGAGTCAGATATTGGCACTGAGGGAGAGAAAATATTAGGATACAATCTGATGCCCAGTATGTCCTTAAGGAGATAAATTTGCGCCATTGAGAACAGTTAATAAATTTTTTTTTCTGTTCTCCAAAAAAAAATTCTCCACACTCAAGCAGGTCATGTGACACACTGATGAAACGTCCAAAAGGCTGCAAAACACTTAACTTTAGAGGTAAAAATCTCATAAACGATTTAGCAAATACCAAAAGATCAAAGTTTTGGGAGTATTTTAAAGCTTTGATGAAGTCTGTAGCTGCACATGTGTGAGATCACTTAGGTCTTAAAGTTGAGTAGGTTTGAAGAAAGCTGAGTCTTTACTCCCAAAGGATCACATTCATTTTAAAATTATTACAAATGTTAACAGAAAATCCAGGGGTGGGAAGTAACTAAGTACAAATATTTTGTTAGTGAGTGAGTCATTATTTTTGTAAAAACTTTTTACTTTTACTCCCTACAGTTTAACACAAATGTCTGTGTTTTCCACTCCTAATATTTTCACAACAGCTGATGAGCTGGCCGTCATCGACGCTCAGAATCATCGTCAACAAACCACAGGCGGCTGCCTGTTGTCAGGGCTGAGAGCCTGTCGTGGTCGGTGATGATGATGATACAAAAACTTTTTTTGAATCATCAGTCCTGATGTTACTGCACAGCTCTGTGGTCTGTGATTTTTTTTCACTCCAAATCCACTGAACAGTGAGGAACGGAGAGAAAGGCAGCAGGAAAATAAAAACTTATTTGGATCATGAATCCTAATGTTACTGTACAGTTCTGTACAGTCTCTGCCTCAGTGTGAAACAGACACATCTATGTTACATTTACTGGTCCCCTCCAGTGGCGGATCTAGGGGGTGGCTACTGGGACTCAAGCCCCGGATGTTTTCTCAAGAGCCCCGGATCTCGCTTCTGAGCTGGTCTGAATATAATGTGCAGTACTGGAATTCACCAGAGAGTGGCAGCATGCGCAGGAAAGCAGCCTGTAGCCTGCCTGTCCAGAAGAAAAAGTGTTTCCCTCTCGTCGCTGCCAGCTTCTACGAGTCGAGCGCCTCCGCGGCAAATTTTAAACGGATAGGCTATACACGGATATCAATGGATATCAGAAGCTTTTTCAAAAAGCGGACAGCTGCACCACCACCACCACCATGTTCCAGGTTTGTGAAGCTTTGACTGATTTTGCTAGCTGGCTATCAGTATTAGCCGGGACGTCCCGTATTTGAACCAAAAGAGGCGCGTCCCGGATGGGACGTTGTTTGTCCCGGCCGCACGGGTGAAGGAAAGATGCATATAGGCTATACGGTTCTCCGTGCCTTTCTCTGCTTTGAACTGGTGGTAAGTTGAAGTACAAAAAAATTGTAGTTTTGTGTGTGAGGCAGCAAAAAAAGACAGAAAAAATAAATCGGCATCTGCACCCTCAGGGCTAAGCCCCTGATCTCCTAGAATCCTAGATCCGCCCCTGGTCCCCTCTATGAGATGTCTGCATTATAATAAAGTATGATGAACTGTCCAGACACTGTCTGTCCTTCATCTCCTCAGTGTATGGTGCTTAGTTTTCTGTCTGCTGTTGTGTAAAATGTTCTCAGACTTTTGTTTAATGTTGTTAATGACATAATAATATCCTGGCTGCCTTATACAAAAAACATAAAATATTGTACCAGCCAGTCATTTATATAGACTGTTTTCCCCCAGAGGACAATAATTCATTAAAGGAATAAATTATTAATAATAATACTACCAAACAGAAACATAAAAATAGCGACTGTTGCCCAAAATACTACTTTTTCTATGGTGTTGGTATTTTGAATCTGACGCCTGCAGTGTGCCATATCCCACATGAAGGTAATGTACCTGGCACTGTGGGCCCAGGGCCACACAATGCCTTCCCAAAGCATTCAGCTGTGAGTGAATGTCACTGTGAAAGTGGGTAAACAGGCAATTTGACATCAAGATTCTGACAGCTGGAACTGTTGATCACAGCTTTAGCAAAATTGATTTAAAATGATAAAAATGATATTATACTTTACAGTGGTCTCAAATATATTAGTAAAGGGCAGTAATTTAACCTGTAAACTGTAGAGTCACTGATTAAAGATAACTGAACAGTTTTGGTTTTATATCAAAAGATTATTGTGATCCTACTATTCTCTACATTTTTGTGAAAGCAGTCATACTGTTAACCTTGTGCATCTTGCCAAAGTCAAATTTGGCAGAGTGGTGTGTTTGTGCAGTTGCTTTTCTTTATATGGTAGTAGAAGCACTCAGCTCTCCTCCTCCTCCTCCTCCTCCTACACGCACACACACACACACACACACACACACACACACACACACACACACACGCACACACACACACACACACACACACTCACTCACTGTAAGTCTACAGTCAAAATGCTGAATGCTCAATAATTTCCCAAAAACTGGTCAATATCCAATACATGATGTCTGCCCATGATGACTGCAAAGCAACATTTTATTAAAGGTAAATCTGTGGTTTTGTCATTTTCACCCTGCATTAACATGTAGTGGCTGTAATAACACAACCTAAAACTTCAGTCACTTCAGTCATATTTCAGTTTATGTTGGTGTTTTTAAGATAGCTTTGACAGGGACACTTAAAAAAACTGAATGTGCTATTCAGGAAAGCACAAATAATGTGATGGAAACGGATATTTCTCCAATCTGAAGTAGCTCATTATTATTCAGAAAAAGTCAGCTCCACAGTGGCATAGTTAAAAAGATCACATCTACTGTTATCATTTAATGTACCAGGATTTTCCCTTCTATTTAAGAATATCTTTATAAACTTGTGTATTTTTACTCCAGAGTTTAGATGACAATGTTAAATCATTTTGATTCTTTGCAGGCACAATAATTTGATTGCTAATGAATATTAGATAAGTAAGTAAAAGTACTCAGTGTAGACAAATGTCCTGCTGTGTGTTCTATACTACAGTCTATGATAACACTTTATTTGAAGGGGTGTGAATAAGACACTTGTGCGGACACTTGGATTACACCACACAAGCAGGATGGAGACATTTTGTGTTTGTTTTGTGTTCTTTTTTTAACGTTTTATCCGTGGTCACCATTCACTGCCATTGTACTGGATGAGGCTGCTACCCTGTTTCTCCTAAAACTCCAGGATTGTTTGGTGAACTGAAGATCTTCACTTATCATCACATCGACATAGTGGTGAGTATCAATCAAATTCAATCAAATTTTATTTATATAGCCCTTTACAATAACCAAAAGGTACCCAAAGTGCTTTACATCAAAGCCATAAAACAAAGCATAAAACAATACATAAAAACACAGGTTTTGACTGCGTAAAGTGCCACAGTGCTGCAGGTTATGAAAAGCCTTTCAGAGGTACATGAAAACAGAACAGGCAAGACAAAGTACATTACAAAAACAAGACTCCCCTAGTCAGGATTGAATGCCAATCTAAAAAAGTGGGTCTTCAGTTTTGATTTAAAAAGGCCGAGATCAGTAGTGGTGCGAATGTCGGGGGGCAGTTTGTTCCACAATCTGGGAGCAGCGACAGCAAAAGAGCGATCGCCCCACTGTTTGTATCTTGACCTTTGGACTTCTAACAGAAGCTGACCCGAAGAACACAGGGCCCTACCATTATCACGGATAGTTAGAATCTCAGACAAGTAGGAGGGAGCCAGGCCATTAATGGCATTAAAAACAAACAACAGAAGTTTAAAATCAATTCTAAAACGGACTGGAAGCCACTGGAGTGATGACAGCACAGGAGTAATGTGTTCATGTCTGGATGTGCTTGTTAAAAATCGGGGCCGCAGCATTCTGTACAAGTTGGAGACGTGAAATTGAAGACTGGCTGAGGCCAATGTAAAGGGCATTGCAGTAGTCCAGTCTCGAACTGATGAATGCATGGATTGCCTTCTCGAGATCCTGCCGACTGAGAAACAGCTTCACTTTGGCCAAGAGACGGAGCTGAAAAAAGCTCGTTCTAACAACAGAACTAATCTGTTTATCAAATTTTAGCCCACTGTCAAACGTTATCCCAAGATTCTTTACAAATGGTTTGAAAGAGGGGGCCAGAGTACCAGAGTTTGTTGTAAAAACATTTGACATGGGTGATGTGCCAAACACAATACATTCCGTTTTACTGTCATTCAGGTGCAAAAAGTTTCGTGCCAGCCATTGCTTTACATCAGTTACAATCCAGCAACTTGTGCAGTATTTTCATTGGGTCTCATGGGCAAATAAATCTGCAAATCATCAGCATAAAAGTGAAAAGACCGATTTTGTTTTTTTATAACTGATCCCAGAGGTAGCATGTACAATGAAAACAGAATAGGGCCGAGAATAGAACCCTGTGGCACCCCACAAGGGAGGGATGCATATGAAGAGCAGAAGTCACCAATCATTACAGCGAAACTCCTATTTGCCAGATACGACCTAAACCACTGGAGAGCGGTACCACGGATGCCAATGTACTGCTCCAGGCGAGATACAAGGACTGCATGGTCGACTGTATCAAAGGCCGCTGTGAGGTCCAGCAGCACCAACAGAGCAGGATTCCTGGCATCCACAGCCAAGGCGATGTCATTGTGCACCTTAAGCAGTGCTGACTCGGTGCTATGTCGGGATCTGAAGCCAGACTGGAACTTGTCAAGGACAGAATTTGTCTCTAAAAATGTCTGTACTTGAATAAAAACCACTTTTTCTAAGACCTTGGAAAGAAAAGGCAAGTGGGAGACAGGCCTAAAATTGGACAGCACAGAGGGGTCAAGATGCGTTTTTTTAAGGAGGGGCCTAACCACAGAGTGTTTGAAGGCAGCTAGGACAGACCCTGAACTAAGACAAGAGTTTATAAAAACAAGCAGACTTGACCCAACAGAATTAAAAACCTCCTTCAAAAACTTGGCGGGAATGACGTCTAAGGGACAGTTAGTGGGTTTCATGCCACTAACCACCTTAGTGAAGGATGACAGCGAAATAGTCTCAAACCGGTTGAAGACAGCAGCCTGTGTAGGAGGAGCATCCGCATCATCAGGGGACATATCAATGTTCCTGATATTCTGCCTGACTGATGCCACTTTGTCAGAAAAGAAACATACAAACTCCTCACAGGTTGCGGTGGAGGCATCAGACAGGACAGTGGGGCGTGGATTAATAACAGAGTCAATAGTGCTGAATAACAGTCTTGGTTGATGAGAGCTGTTGGCAATAATGGAGGACAGATACTTGGACTTGGCTTCCTTCAGAGCTCTCTGGTAAGCAGCCAAACTGTCCCTTAACCAGCCCAGGGATACATGCAGTTTGTCCTTTTTCCACCGTCATTCAGCCTGTCTGCATTGTTGCCTGAGCAGACGGGTGTGGTCATTCAACCAGGGAACTGTCTTGGTTTTGGTGCTTTTTTGCCGAAAAGGGGCAACAGAGTCCAGAATCGCAGAACAGGTGGAATGGAAAGTGGAGAGTAGGCTATCTGGGCAAAGGGGAGGAACCAGCCCACTGTCAGCATGTAGCTCAGAGTCCCTAAAGGCAGCTGCAAACTCTCCAGCCGTCGATGGAGTAAAGATACGGCGTCTGCAAGCAGGGGAAACAGGCTTATTGGCAGGCGGGGGGGCAGCAAAATCAAAAACAATGGGGAGATGATCCAAAATGGCATTGTCCACTATTTCTCTGAGGGAAACTGACAGCCCATGAGAAATAACAAGATCAAGAGTGTGCCCATGCTCATGTGTTGGTGCATTAACAGATTGAGTGAGACCAAAGGAATCCAAAAGGCCTTTAAACTCAGTAGCCAGTTGATTTGCTGCACAACAAACATGAATGTTAAAATCTCCACAAATCAATAATTTACCAAACTTTGAGGTAAATTCAGACAGAAACTCAGAGAACTCTTGAATAAAGTCCTTATTAAATTTGGGAGGGCGATATACTGTGGCGCACAACACGGGGCAGGCAAAGTCAATTACAAACAGCTGCAGTTCAAAGCTGGAGTAATTATTTGAGGTTATCATTCGGCACCTGAAGCTCTCCTTAACATACATACATAGTACATACTGAATGGCTTATTCTCACAGAGTGGAGTAACGCTTTAAGTCCAAAATGCTTAAACTAATTTGTTAAGTGTGAGTGCACAAAAGTAACTTGTTTACTTGAGTGTGAAAAACTAACATCAACACTTTACTATATGTATCTATACTGTAAACACATTGTACTCTTTGATGACGGTGCCGACCAGATAACTAGCTACTGTGAACTGAACACCCTTCATCCCCAACCCTCCACCCAGTTTCTCATCACATCCACACCAATGCAGCTGCTGACCTTTTTTCTTGTTTTGAACTAGTTTTGCCCAAAGGTAGGAGGAATTTACATAAAGTGTTCAAAGTCCTGGTTTGTACATTTTTTGTCATCACTGAATTCTTGTTAATGGCTCAGATAGGAACAGATGTTCACCATGAAACATCTGGCCAACATTTGGTTAGACCACATGTGTTCTGCTTCACCTTAGTTTGGTCTGTGTCAGTCTACACTTAAACATGCTTGTTACTAGAAAGTTATCATGTTTTTTATTTTTTATTTTGTTGCAATCTGGTCATCATCTAACTTTATGAAAAACAGTCTTGTTTTGGTGATAGTACTGGCATTCATGGCTGTGTAAATGGGTTAATATCTGGTTTATTTTAAAATGATGGTTCAGTGATTTGTATACAGCTTGGAACCATCCATTATTGTGTTCTTGAGTGTTTCTCTTGGCCACAACAAAGGACTAAATTAGACTCCAGCTGTGTCCAGCTGCACTTCTACAGGACCTGCCACATGTTCCACATAGAACAACAACATGACGACAGAGAGAAACACAATGATCTCATCCTGCTTCCACAGATGTGTGTATGTCATATGAGAAAGACTACAGACCCCTGCTTCCTGCCAGACAGCACTGTACACCTGTTAAAACCAAAGGAAAATCTGATCCAGTCAAGTTTCACATCAGTGACTGTGATGTTCTCAACCTCCTCACCCAATCAACACCATGAGCTGTGACTATGTGATGCTTTTGCAGGTCTCAACAGCTCTTGCCATGGTGTGGGTTCTCTGCAGCAGTTTGTTAACTTGGCTGAATCAACTATTGGGCCTCGACTGATTCCCCACCCTCGCCACAACACTATGTATGTAGCCTACTCTGTCGCCTCAAAAGACTCTTCAAAGGGGATCTGTATGCTTACCTTATTTTCTGTCAGATGTATAATGTTACAATGTTGGACGTTTGCTCTGGCAGAGTTGATTGTTTTTCCAACTGAATTCTTGTTTTATTTGTGGTCTGATCAACAGCCCCATATCACTATTTTCCATCCTATCTTAGCAGTGGTATACAGAGGTGAAGTCATGCTCCTTCCAGTGGGAACCATGGCACCAAACTTTGGAAAAAATATGAACTAGTCAGTGGTGGTGAGAGATAAATTATTTTAGATAATAAGATCAGTAAGATAAGTAAGATAATGTTACAAGGGGCAGTGATATTCATGTTGATGACATATATAGTATATGTAATTTGTGGCACAGTTCAAATGGAATCAAAAAATAATTTGTCTCTTGCCACTGACCACCATTCATATTTTTTCCGAAGTTATGTTCCATGGGGGGCACAGCTGAAGGGGCGAGACTTTGGCTCTTTATGTGGATGAGAGACATGCTGAGTAGCACTGGCTGCTGTAGTCTCATATAACCAGGCCTGTATTTGAGGTAACTAGTCCACCAGCAGCGAAAGAGGCTGCTAAAAACAAGACGCCTAAAACTATCTGTCCATCAGGAAACTTTGTAAATAGCTGAAAGTCAGAAATTGAGGCGGAGCAGGCAGAACATCACAGGGAAGACCAAAAAAATATTTCTTATCCATGAAACATAATCCAGTTTCACTGAAATCAGTGAATGAAAATTTTGTGCAGTAATCAGTAACGCCTGAACCCCAGAGACGCTATTGCAGTAGTGGACAGGCCATCTGGCACATCAAGCACTGTCCCACTGAGCAGCTGTGTCTTTGAGCTGGTAGCCAGGCCTGCATTTTTATTAATTTTTTGTTTGTCTTTATTTATTTATTTATTTTTTTGTTTAGTCTGACCTTGGTCGACCAGCCAACCCATAGAGTCAGTGTGTCCATTGGTGCATCATTGGCACACCAATACTATTTGTATCCTTCACACAGTGCTTGCTCATGGGGGAACTGTTTCAATTGTTGGATGCAAATATAATTAATTATTGAGTGTGGTCTAGACCTACTCTATATGTACAGTGTCTTGAGACAACTTTGTTGGGAATTGGCAATATACAAATCAACTTGACTTGACTTGACAGCTGACACTGGGCTGGCCCAACTACATCCTACTATGGTCCCCCATGTCATGCCCCAGTTTACGTTGTAAGGAGTAGGCACCGTGTGCAAAAATGTCAGAGAGGAGAAGAAGTGAGCAAGTAAAAAGCATGCAGAGAAGGTACAGACAAAAAGCTAAAGTCTCTCGAGGTGGAGGCCGCCATGATCGAAAATCCATTGATTTAATTGGTGCTGCCAGCACAAGTACAAGTGCAGCATCAAGCCAGCAACACCTGGGCCGTGAGGAAGAGTGAGAAGGACAGCGGGACTGATGTGTGTCTCATCCACAATACGTCATGGGCCAAGACAAGGTAAGACATAACACTGAACACCATACGCATTGAATGCATGTGCATGACGGGTAATGTCCAGCCGTTTGTTGTGGGCTGGTCTGAGCCAAATGCCAGGGCCAATTTTTTGTCCCAGTCCACCCCTGGACAACAGACAAGGTGTCTCCTCTTCGTCCCATTGTGCAAAAATAAAGGCAAAATATCCTGGATATGAGTGCTGCCATCTTGTGCTGCTTATAGCAACACTAATTAAAAGAGAAGAAAAAGAGAAAAATGAACAATTGATTGATTCATGATAAGAACTACCAACAATGACAGAAACCATGTTTGAGAAAAATTGATTTGATGTGTTCTGTTTTTTTTTTTTGTTGTTGTTTTTTTTGGCCCATTTCCCTCTACTAACATGGAGGGGGCGGGGTTTATACATATACTGAAGCCAGCCACCAGGGGGTGATCCAGATGTTTTGGCTTCAGTTTTGAGGAGCTCTAGTGCCATCCATCCTTACACACCCTTTTACAGCCGACATCATTGAAAAGCTGTGCATACATTTCGGCTATAGAAGAAGCAGTCTCCCCCAGTCATCCAGAAGAGTTATCAAGCTGCCAATGTTGAATTAAAAGTTTCACCAGCACCAAAATAAACAAAATGTCTGGTTGTTGCATATATGATATGTCAGCATCGATATTCCACTGGTCGACGTAAGTACAGAATTTCGACAGTATCATGACTGTTTCAGAGCATTTCAGTGGCGTCTTTGGCTGGAAGCTGTTAAAGTGATATTCCACTTTGTGAGAATAAGCCATTCAGTATGTACTCACCACTGTGCTGATGTGATGATGGGTGAAGATCTTCAGTTCACAAAACAATCCTGGAGTTTTAGGAGAAACAGGGTAGCAGCCTCATCCAGTGAATGGTGACCACGGATAAAACATTAAAAATAGCACACAAAACAAACCCAAAATGTCTCCATCCTGCTTGTGTGGTGTAATCCAAGTGTCCGCGAGCCGCGACATTAAAAGTTAACCGCAAAAGATACGCCATGTTTTTTAGCAGAAATGTCAACTGTAGCATGTAGCCAGTAGGATGTAAACATGGCGTTGATCTCGCGAGACTTCGTATATATCCTAATGGACGCACGTGCGTACGTCTCGCGAGATCGACGCCATGTTTACATCTTACCGGCTACATGCTACAGTAGCAAACAAACTGCTTATGTTTACAGCGCCCATTGACAAGCTGTTGTGGTCCACCATACTTCTGCAAACTGCACGTGCAGCTTGCTCATTGTTTCCAAACTGTTAAAGGGTCTGTACTGTATATGTCTGCAGGTAGTTGACCAATCAGATGAAAGTCAGTGGATGAACTGAGGGGCTGCATCAAGGGCCAATATGAGATAAATAAGGATGTTTTTGAACAGTGAATCATGCAGAGATAATCTAATGGAGTCCAAGAATAAAACATGCAGAGCTGAAAATGAGCACAAGTCCCCTTTAAGTACAGTGCAAAGCTCACAGCTCCAGAACCTCAGCTAACCCCTGCTCCCTCCACCCACTAGATCTGATCTCAATTTGATAAACAAACAATTCCATTGAAAACACAATTGTGTCATGCTTTTCTGTTGTAGTATTCCACATGCCTGTGAACAAGATTAGTGTATTTTGAAGAGACACCAGTTGCCCTGCTGTGGGTGACAGCAGCAGCTGGGGAGTAAACAGATGACAACTCTGACTCACTTTCATTTCTCTTCCGACTTTCCAAGAAACTTCTTTTGGACCGTTTCTGTTTTTTTTGTTTTTCTTGTAGCAGAGAAACAAATCTGCAGTGGGGAAACCTGAGAGGATGAGGTCACTTCACAAACAAGTGTAATTTCCATGAAGCTGACAGCTCCCTCTGAGTCAAAGGAGACCTCGATGAACTGCAGCACAACCAAACCCTCCATCCCCTCCAGGTTTGGCTGTAGTGTACTTTTTTTTTTTTTTTAAATACAAACACGACCTCATGTGTAAGACCATTGGTATCTCACTCCAAAAATAAAGAGATGCAAAGGGGGTTTAAAGAACCATACCAGTGTTTTACAACAGAACTGTATGTTGGCAGCCAGGGGTAATCTGAAATATCCCTTTTAAACTACACCGTTCACACACAAACAACACAAACTAACAGATGGAGACAGACTCCTTTGACAAAAAACAGTCAAAGGAGTCTGGCTGATTTGGAGAGAGCGATATTTGGCTTATATAACAGTGGTTTCCTGTCAGAGAAGGATGTGTCTAAAATATGTTTTGCTGCTGACCCTGTCACAGCAGTGGCCACACCTGAAATCTAACTGGCCACCCCACATGCCACCCCATTATCCTCAAATATGATTGGTTATCTGTGTAGTGAGAGGCGGGACCTTCGTTTTAACCAACTGTTCAATTAATATTTTCAAATATGCATTGTTTTCTTTTGTATGTAACCTACATTTAATTTTTACAAGGTCAATGTAGCCTACTTAATAAATTAAGAAATGATTTAAATAATAAATCATAAAAATAAAAGTATTGGAATATATAGGATAAATTTAAGAGTCTCACGGCCCAAGGACAGATGTACAGTGGAGGTACAATTTCCTTTTGAGGACTTAAAGGGATAGTTCACCCAAAATTGAAAATTCAGTCATTATTTACTCACCCTGATACCAATTGAGGGTCAGGTTTAGTTTTTTAGTCCACAAAACACTGCTGGAGTTTCACAGGAAAACAGTGTTGCAGAATCAGTCAGGCTTTAGAGCACACCATAGCACAGAGGGAGCACTGGTGAAAGTAACTAATGACCTTCTGCTAGCGTCGGACAAAGGTCTTGTCTCTGTACTTGTCCTATTAGATCTTAGTGCAGCATTCGATACGATTGACCACCATATTTTACTACAGAGACTAGAACATCTGATTGGCATTAAAGGAACAGCTCTAAGCTGGTTTAAATCTTATTTATCAGATCGCTTTCAGTTTGTACACGTTAATGATGAACCTTCTCTGCACAGTGAAGTTAGTTGTGGAGTTCCACAAGGCTCAGTGCTTGGGCCAATCTTATTCACTTTATATATGCTCCCCTTAGGCGATATTATAAGAAACCACTCAATTAATTTCCATTGTTATGCCGATGATAGCCAATTATATTTATCGATAAAACCCGAGGAAACAAATCAGCTAGACAAATTGCAAGCATGTCTCAAAGATGTTAAGACCTGGATGACCCACAACTTTCTGCTTCTAAACTCAGATAAGACCGAAGTTATCGTACTCGGCCCTAAACAACATCGAAACAAACTAATCAGTGACATAGCTACACTAGATGGCTTCACTTTAGCCTCCAGCACCACAGTAAGGAATCTGGGGGTTACTTTTGATCAGGATTTATCCTTCAACTCCCATATTAAGCAAATTTCAAAGACTGCCTTTTTTCATCTCCGTAATATCAAGAAAATCAGGCACATCCTGCCTCAAGCAGATGCAGAAAAACTAGTCCATGCATTTGTTACTTCTAGGCTAGATTACTGTAACGCGTTACTATCAGGCTGCAGCAATAAGTCTC
>JAJHUR010089323.1:0-12705 GCA_027495735.1 Lutjanus campechanus
TAATCCAAAACTATTTTGATATTCAAGTCAAAATAGTGAAGCATTACCAAGAAGAGCTGACTTTGCTGTTCTATAAACTGAACATTTTCTGGTTTGTGCTGCTGGTCGGGGAAAAAAAGACATTTAAAGACGTCACTTTTAGGAAATTGTGCCAGGTATTACTGACTTTCAGGCCAAACAATTAATGAAGACAATAATCAGCAGATTAATAGAAAAAGAAAAATAATCCTTGGTTGCAGTAGTTCTAGTTATATGCCTGAAAATATGATCCTTGTGAATGAATTCTGAACATTTGATGGCCTGTTTACAGCCCAGAGAACCAGATATGGAAAAATAAAGATGGCAAACATTATGACAAGAAAGAAAAACACAAATAGATCTCCAGATTTTGTAAATCTTTGTGGTTTGGATGAAAATCTACAAGTGGAGGAGGACAGTCTCCTCAGTAGTACTGTATATTTTCTCCCTTGGCTTCATGTCTCCTTCTCTGTTCTGGTCTTCAGAGCCCCATTTGCCTCATTTAAGCACAATTTGTTACCCCACTGAATTGAAAATCATGGAACTTGGATGTAAATATGTCTGAAATAATGTCCAGACTCTGATTTCACAGCGTAACATCCACGGAGGCATCGGCTTCTAAGAAGCTTCCAGGCGATGAAATTAGATGAAGGGCGCTGTCATAACACCGACAGTTTAAAAATGGTGGAAATGATGCTTCTGACATGTTCAAACATACAAATCAGGGTCTGGACATGATTGTGCTGGATGTATAAAAGAGGGCAGGATATTGATTAAGTTTGTTTGAAAGTTGAAGATGATCCTGATTTGCTTCTTTTGCAATCAAACAATTTTTGGAACTGAACAGAAATGCATGAGGAAGACTTCTGTAGGGTGCTGTATCCTAAATCTGACACTTTCTAGTTCTCTTAGGTTGTGTTGCACCAACAAGGAATCATTTTTAAACCCCATGAAAATCATGCTTTAACTTTAAATCATGTTGTGCCAAATTAAAATTAATAGAGATTAAATTTAAACCTCTCTTTGAAACATAAATTCGGTTTATTGCACCAAGACTTTAAACTCTAATTCATAATGTGATCCATTATTAACTTTAGACACCAGTTGATCCGTTAAATCTGTCTGCCCGTTGCTGCCAGACTCTCTTAACAAGGCTAAACAACTTTTAAGCTTGCTAACTAAAAAGTACGCTAACTAAGGTTCTGTGAACTTTTTTGCGAGCTAGCAAATAATTGGGCTAAGATTTTGTTAACTTTTTAGCTACCTGGCAAATAATGCAATGTTTTCTAAACTTTAAACTAAACTTTTAGGTAGCAAGCAAACAATGTATGCTAGCTGAGGTCTTGTTAACTTTTTAGCTAGCTGGCAAATAATGGAGCTAAAGTTTTGTTAACATTTTAGCAAACAGTGTAGCAAAGGTTTTGTTAACTTTCAATCAAGCTAGCAAACATTGTAGCTAAGGTTTTGTTAACTTTTTAGCCAGCAAACAATGGAGCTAATGTTTTGTTAACATTTAGCTAGCAAACAAATAATTGAGTTAAAGTTTTGTTAACTTTTCAGCTAGCTATCAAACTGTGCAGCTAAGATTTGTTAACTTTTTAGTTAGCAAGCCAACAATGTAGCCAAGGTTCATGTTTACTTTTTTTTACTCTAAACTTAGATCAGATTTATTAATTTCTTAAATGCTTTTATTTTTTAGTATCTTCAGAATCAAACTCTCCTGTTTACACTGTTATTTATCAGCTTTTAACTGTACAACAGATCTGCTTCACTTAAAATCCAGATTTACTCATTTTAAATCTAATTTAGCTAAACTCTGATTCAGATTTATCTCTGGTGTTAGATTTCAATCAACACCTCCATCATCTGTCTGTTTCGGGTGCAGCAGGCCTGTGAAATGCATTGCGGTTTAGGTTCTGGACGGCTGCAGTAAGTCAAAACCAGGTGGTACACGTCTTAATGCAACATGGCCCGTCGTAAGCATTCCAGCGCAGGCCATCGCTCAAAATCATCGCTCAGACAGCGGAACCATTCAAACCGAAAGCAATTCTTTATGAAGGAGGAAAGTGACATACATTAACTCGGACACGTGTTTATCTTTAAAATATCCTGCCTGACTGGTGAGCAGATATGGGGGGCATATCAGAATCTGTGTCCGTGTTTGATACGAGGATCCTGATGAATGATCCTTTAATGTGGTGGATGGCTCCTGCAGAACCAAATCCACAAGAAGGAATTTGGACTTGCATCTTTCTCTCCGTCTGCGTCTGACAGCGGGAGCAGTGGGGTAGCCTATCCTGCGAGTGGAAACTTCACCTCATGCAAAGATAAGAAAGAGGAGAGAGCGAAGCGGGTGGGGGTAGGAGAGACGGGGTGGGGGCTGCAGCTGGAAGACATTACGAGTACCAGTCATCCTCGCTGGAAAAGAAATAGACAAGGAAGAAAAAGAAGAAACAAGAAAATAAGAGACAACCTTCAGATATCCTCAGATGTTATTTATTAGAGAGGAGAAGCCCCCCCACTCCCCCACCCCCCTCGCGCTCATTATTGGATGTACTCGCCTGGAGACTGAACTGTGCTGGATCCAGTCCTCTTTATGATGTGCTCTGACTCAATAAAGATTTGACAAATGCTTTCCTTCATTATCGCTCTTTCATCGCGGTAATTACACTGTGGCTGAAGGTGATCAGACGCTGAGGATTTAGAATACAGAGCCTCCTGAGAGTCGCACTATTTTTGAAAAATGTTTACCCATTTGCCGTCTTTTACACCTCCTTTGACCCATGAAAATATGAACTTTTACTCAGCTTATTGCCCTGTATTTCTGGTCAGTTAACTCAGAAATTCACCTCTTATACTGTCCATCATGTCAGTATTTTTTTTGAGGCAATATTTGGCTGCTCTAACTGCAGTTTTATGCCTATAATAATCAGAATCCTTTTCATAATGGTTTTCATTTTGTTACATGATTTCTGTGCTCAATGTCTGTATGAACAAGAGGTCATTCACATCCACCAGCGCAGCCCAGCAGTGGATTTATTACAAATTGGATACTGGACCCGAAGATGGAGCTTATTCAGTCCAACAAGAGTTGCTCGCCTGGTGCACATGCCAAAAAACAATTCTAGCATCCAGGTTTACAGTACTTCTGGGGTCTGTGTCCCACTGAATATGCACAGTTGTGTTCCTCCCAATGGCCTCATTCCTGCTTATCAGGGGGCAGATCTGGAGAAAGGTTCATGCGGTGGCAAGAAGATGCTGATTTAACCGATCATATACATCAATATATGCTTGAAAAAGCCCCCAAATGAAGATTAACTTAAAAAATGTCCTTATTGTGGCACATGAGTAAAGCATTGTAGAAATATCGTCATTTTTCAAAACACGTCCTTTTTCATTAAACATAAACCCATAACTTAGCCTAAAATGTCCACAATAGATCATTAAATTATACGCATTAATTTACATTTCTTATGTTATCTTATTTTTAAAAGTTATTTTTAAAATACAACAAAATTGTTACATTAAATTTGACAGCGCAAAGATAAATAGATCTGCAGCCTTTTCGTATAGTATCAGTTGGCAACACGAGACACACGTTTAGCAGGAAGAAAGTTTTCATACACAGATTTTTGAATTAGATCATCCAAAACTAGGGTGGCACCATAGATTTATTATAGAACTAGATGGGGCTTTGTGGCTCAGCACTGCCGCCAATTTCTTCCACTGGCCACTCGTGGCATTGCTGTGAAGATTCCCCACCGGCCACATTTTCCCCCACAGGCCACCACTGTAAAAGAGACGTCTGTAAAACTGTTGACAGGACACCTCCAACTGCAAACAAGGTTAGTTATGACTCTTTTGATTATGGATTTCTGATCGATGGAGTTTTTATATTTGTAAAACTGTCCATGAGTCAAAAAAAGATTTTTTTTTAAATCTGTGACATCTAAACAAAATAAAGTCGAAGCGGGAAGTCGCAGGCAGGGAGAAGCGGGGAGCCCACTGTATTCAGTGGGCCGTATAACCAGGAAGTAAACCTGGAAACTAGAGAACTTTTTCTGCTTATGTGTTAGGTGAGCAACTCTCACTGGACTGAATGGACACCATCTTTGCATTCACTATCTAGTTCATTATAATATATCTATGGGTGGCACCCGCCACCCCATGCCACCCCTCTAGATCTGCCCCTGCTGCTCGTCCCACTGACATTACACATTACACTGTGATCGTACAAATGGTCATAATTGACTTTGTTTGCACATCTTTTGCTATGGAGGTCCATAGGAAAATGCTTTCTGGGCTACAGAGGAAAGAGACAACCACTTTTAATCACCTGACAGACAGTCCACACTTAACTCAAGTAACAATGAAACCGTCTCCCTGAACGAACTCCATCATCCAATTATGATCCTCTAGAAAGAAAGAAACAAGTGAGTTATATTTCTGCCAGAATGAACCTTCAACCTCTATTATTCCTCAGTTTCTTCACAAATGGAAGAGCTGCAGCTGTATATGGATGCTGTGAGCAGTTTCTGCTGCCCTCTGATTGGTGAAGTCACAGTGTACATGAAAGCAGAGTGCACTGTAATCGGTATGATAGCGGCTTCCCTTCCATTGTAATCAGATCTCAAGAAAAAAGACAAGGTCACCTTCCTCCAACTCCTCCGGCTATCTCAAGCCATTTCCCAATAAAATGAAAAACAAGTCGGAGCCTTTACAGCAGAATCGCTTCCCCTTGGCCACGTTTATTGACAGGAATGTTCCGTTCTGTCCACTTTATTTGCATGGTATAAATGCAAATCATCATCAAGATAATGTATCCTAACACACAGTGCATGGCGTTCAAGTGACCAACAAACCAACATGAAAAAAGTGTGGAAAATCTTATTAGATGAAGTCAAAACTATGAAACTGAGTAAGGTAAAATCCTGAGTAATACCTTCATAATTATACAGTCTCAATGCTAGTACTGACTCACTGGTCATATGGGAAAATATAAATACATTATCTATTCTTTCAACAACCCTGAAAGACTCTTGAGCGAAGCATGTAACCCCCCATTCCTCAAGTGCAGCTGAACATTGGCCAACAATAGAAAACTGTGGTTTCAGTGGGTAGTTCCTAAGTTTGAAAGCGTGTAATCATACATGTATGAAGCATGGATTTTGCTAAAATGGGCAAACGCTCCTTTTCAGAGAAGTAAATGTTGCAATGAGCAGAAGAGACCACATGATTTTACAGTATAAATATATCTGCCCACTGTACAGTACATAAACAAAAGTGAAACGCAACCAAAACAAGCTATAACACGTGTATGAACACAGAAAAATCAGTCAAATCTATTTTAACTTGAAATAAAAAATGACAATATAAGAATAGAAAGAAATGAGTATTTCAGTTTACAGTAGATATGAATAAAGCTGTGTTTTGGGTTTAATGTCAAAGGAAAGTCACGCTCATGAACTCCTACAAGACCAATCTGAAAAAGCTGAGACATTGTGAAAAATATGAATTAAAAATAAATGCGCTGATTTGTAAATACTTTGACTTGGAATACAGTATAAAGACAAGATAATTAACGTTTGAAAAAAATGAGATATGGACGACAAAAGACTGGGAGAGATGTACTCAAAAAATACTTTGGAACTTTCAAAAGGTGAACAGGTATCAGGTGATGGTGTCATGGTTGGATATTAAAGAGGCATCCTCGAAAGGCTAAGTTGTTCACAAGCATGGACGGGGGGGGGGGGGGGGGGGGGGGGGGGGGGGGGGGGGGGGGGGGGGAGTTGTGGAAAACTGCGTAGGCAAACAGTCTGACAACGTTTCTCAACACAAAACTGCTGCAATTTAGAGATCTCACCATCTACAATCTTTAATATCATTAAAGGATTCAGAGAAACCAGAGAAATGCAGGTAATGAGTAAGATCAAAAACACAACACTGATTGCTCATGACCTCTGACCCCTCATGTGAAGCTGAATTGAACTGTTACTGTGAACTGTTAAACATAGTTTATCGCTACAAATATAAGACTACTCCATGCAAAGACAACATCCAAAAACGCGGCGGACACGGGCCCAAGCTCGTCTGAGATGGACTGACGCAAAGTGGAAAAGTCTGCTGTGATCCGACGAGTTCACATTTCAGATTGTCTTTGGAAATCATGGACATCATGTCCTCCAGGCTAAAGAGAAGGACCATCCACATTGTTACCAGCGCTAACTTCAAAAGTCAGCATTTGTGATGGTATGGGTTGTGTGTTAGTGAACATGGCATCATGGGTAACTGTCACATCTGTGAAGGTACATACTAGGGACATTTTGAGCAGCTCATTTCCCTGTCGATTAAACGCAAAAAATTAATTTAGGCTAGTCATCTAGTCTAACAGTAAATAAACACTCATAAATAAATAAACACTCAGTAAATATACATTTTAACGCAGTCTGTCTGTCTGAAAAAATACTGTGCGTATTAAGAGTCATTTGAAGCAGTTAATCAAAGTCTACAATCGCCAGATCGTATTTTAAATGCTGCAGAAACGTGTGCTACCTTGTGCTGTGCAATAAAAACTTTGCATATTAACCTACAAAACATGACAACTCACTAAATGCATCACCTTTTCAGACTGAAGGGGATCACAGTGTCTGCAGGTAAACAACCTGGAGCTGATGTTAGCTGCCAGCCTCCTACACAGTGTGGCTAACGTTAGCAGAGCTAACAGCAGCAGCTGCTCTGCTTGCAGGTTAATGTCCGTGTCTGTGCTGAATGTGGTCACATGTCGCTTCAGTTGACTGGTTATATACCAGTTTATTCTGTCAGTCTAAATTCACTGTTATTTCCATTTTCCAGATTAAAACACTGCCAAACAGTGCTGTTTTTATGAGCTGTCATCTATTAAACTTGCTGATAAAAACATCCAGGGTTGCCTGGGCCATCGGGGCATACGCACTTAAACCATGCAACAAGAGGGGCTGCCGTCTAATAGAGCCGCAGCCCCAATTAGTGGCGGGCGGTTGCATAACATCTTAGAGGCAACAGTTAACTGATAGTGTGCATGAATAAAATAAATGTTAATAAATAGTTTAACTGACTGGTATTTCTGGTGCTTACTTGCTGGGGTGGTGACGTTTAATCGTGTAGTCGACTAATCACGCACATCCCTTGTACATACAGGTTTTGGAGCAACACATGCTGCCATCCAGACGACGTCTTTTTCAGAGACGTCCCCGCTTATTTTAGCAAGACACATTGCTCATATGTTACAACAAGGCTTCGTAGTCAGAGGATTCAGGTGCTACACTGACCTGCCTGCAGTCCAGACCTGCCTCCTATTTAAAATGTGTGGTGCACAAAATACAACCCGGGACTGCTGAGCACCTGATGACGTATATCAAGCAAGAATGAGACAGAATTCACTTTCAAAACTTCAACAATTATTGTCCTCAGTTCCCAAACACTGACTGATTGTTGTTAAAAGAAAAGGTGGTGGAACACAGTGCTGAACATGACTCTGTCCCAACTTATTCAGAATATGTTGCTTGCATCAAATTCAGAATGAGTGTATATTTACAAAAAACAAAGTTAATCAGCTTGAACAATAAACATCTTGTCTTTGTGCTGTATTTAATTACATATTGGCCAAAAAGTGTTTGCAAATCATTGCATTCTAATTTTATTACCACTTTACATAAGGTCCCAACTTTTTTGGGAATTGTGGTTGTAAATAACAAATGTTTTGCAGACAGCGTCCATTCCTCCACGGCAGACAGGACTGGCTGAAATTATCTGTCTGAATGTCTTCATTTATACCCCGAAAGGTTTTATATCCCACTGCGAAAAAGTGCGACCGGCCTCGATAATAACTCATCCGAATTTGCCTGGAACTGAACTTGTCAGCACGTCTCCCCCTCGCCAGTCCTCTGGAAAGCTCGCCGTTTCCACACTTCTCCCGACATGTGAAGCTCGCATTATACCGGTTATCCAGATGTACCCACAAGGCACTGGGAGAGGAAGTGTAACAGCCATGCTGTGATGATGAGGGAGCGCGCGTGGGTGCGACGACGCTCTGGTGTGGCAGCTCATATATACCGTGTAACATTTTATAACGTTGTTCAGCCACCAGCTTCATTTCCTCACAAATGAACACACACACAGACACACACACGCTTGAAATCAGTCATTAGATGTGGGAAAGGAGCTCACTGAGTTTTTATGTGGTGAGACATTAAAGTGAGGCTAAAACATTGACCGGTGGTGTTGAATTCAGAGATAAAAAAAAGACTGACAGTTTCATTCTGGAAGGTTTTCATTCATGAGTACATTTCTCCAAGTAATACACGAGGTACTTCTGTTTGCATGAGTATTTGAGTTCCAGGCTGCTTTATCCCTTTATTCCTCTGCATCCATGATGTATTAGTACTGTTTAAGATTATTAGAACTTGTGGGGATATTAAATAAAATGGACCCTTATATGGTAAATTAAAGGGATAGTTCACCCAAAAATGAAAATTCAGTCATTAAATACTCACACTAGTGCTGATTGAAGGTTGAGGTAAATTTTTTCAGCCCACAAAACACTGCTGGAGTTTCACAGGAAAACAGTGTTGCAGAATCTCCCAAACGATGGAAGTGAATGGTGACCAGACTGCTTGTCTGGTGTTTTTTAGTCAAGTTGACCCAAAAAACGTTATTTCCACCATGTTTTTAGTCTGAATCTTCACTGTAGATCTTTAGCTTGGAGCCACGTTCACATGTACATGCACACTGTCTGAACTGTGCGTGTGTGTTGTGTGTGCAAATGGCATGTTGGGACTTTTTTTTAATTTTTTTTTTAACTTTTTTTGGTTTGTTTTTTCCATTTGAAAACTGGTCACCATTCACTTCCATTGTTTGGGAGATTCTGCAACTCTGTTTTCCTGTGAAACTCCAGCAGAGTTTTGCTGACTAACAAAATAAACCCGACCCATAATCAGCAAGATGGTGGGTAGATAATGACTGAATTTTCATTTTTGGGTGAACTTTCTCTTGAAACAACCCAAAGAAGAGCTGGGCTATTTTTCCAGTAAGAAATAGAATCAAAATCAGAACATCTAAGTAATGTGACTCTGGTTTTACATGTGTCTCAGTGTACTCGCTGATATAAGATGGACACGGACAGCTTTGAACAGGGACAATGAAGCTAAACAAATAAAGGCAAAAAGTAGTCAGAGCTGTTGTGTACACAAGAATGTGAAAAAATCAGTGCATATATAGCGGAAAATATTAGGGATGGAGAAAGCAGTATTGTGAATCTTCTTGTTACAATTCCTGAATTAATTTTTTTGACTGCAGCATCAAATTATAGACAGACAGACAGATAGATAAACAACTAGTGCTTAGCCCATTAGCATGATGCCAACATATAAATTTAATCTGTAAAAAAATCATTTATGATGGAGAAAAGTGAATATTATGGAGTTAGAGGGTTACTGACTCGATATGACTGATTTTACTGTTCATCAGATTGATGTCAATAGTACGCATTTATGTAAAATGTGAAAACTGAGCTACTATAAAGTGCACAAAAGGTTATTTGCAGTCAAAAAGTGCAGTAGATGACAGCTGGCTATATTAGTCAGTTTACAATTTAAATCCTCCTGCTTTTCGCAGGGAATTAAATGTATGTATTAGGTTCTTTTTGGCCATGTCACTAAAGAGCATACTTAATCTATAAAGCACTTAACATTAGTTAAGTTTAGATACTACATTAAAATACTGCTTCAGCAATAATAATACAATAATAAAATATGACAAGGAGTTTGTAATGTATATATAATAACTTATAATGTAAATTAAGTGTATTAAAGAGTAACTTTGTATTTTTAGTGTCTATGTGACTTGGAAATATGTTATCCAAAATTTGAATAGAATACTACCTGGTCTTGAACTTTGTCTGCAATTTGGTGATGATAAGGTTGTGTGCAGTTGTTTTATTGGTTTTGTTTGCAGAGGACAGGTGCCTGTTGCGTCTG
Source organism: Lutjanus campechanus (assembly GCA_027495735.1). Classification (NCBI taxonomy): domain Eukaryota; kingdom Metazoa; phylum Chordata; class Actinopteri; order Lutjaniformes; family Lutjanidae; genus Lutjanus; species Lutjanus campechanus. Next base: position 10,032 of record JAJHUR010089323.1, read on the forward strand.
GAAATATGGCTGATGAGAGAAAACGTGCAGTAGAACCACAACGATGATCTAAATGAAGCTAAAAACATCCAGGGAGCTGGAGAGTTGGTGATAATTGCTCATAGTCATTTCATCCTTTCTTATAAAACACATTTGTTTGTGTAGTTCAAGGTTCTAAAGATCTCCTCCATGGCTGACGTAAACACATAAAAAACATTTTAAAGTATCTGCCAAAGCACCAGGAGACGTAAACATAAATCGCCTGTTTATGACCCAATTTAAATTTTCCATTTTAGATCGAAACCCTATTGTTTCCCGTGCATGACTTACTGAGTGATATGTGTATACATAATTAGATGATTGCATAGAGAATATCCACTTTTGTCAGCACCCACTTAACTGAACCAATCAGCGTGGATTTCGCGTCATTAGATCATCCACTGGACGGCCGCCATCCTTCCAAGTGTGGTGTCATAAATACAGAGCCGATGGTGGGGATGATGAATTGCCGTGCAAGGGGCCGCTCCACCTCTCCACAGTATTTATGGCGGCAAACATTGAGGACACATGTAGATAAATTCAACAACTGAATGCTGTGGGTTGCACGGTTCCAACTTTCGAGCAGAGTTCGGCATGTCTGCTGCCAAATTTTTTACCGTCATTCTATGAGGGGACTGAGACGGGGTCAACATTTCAAGAAGCTCTGTGAAAAGTCTGGGTGGGGGGGATAAGGTGCATTTGGGAGCCTGCTTTATGACAGTAATGTAAGCACAGAATGAGTCAGGTTTTATGATTTCTGATGTCATGGATTCGTGTTATGACTATGGAAGCTTGTGCCATGCTGAAGTCTTTTCACAGACCACATTCTCCCCACGCTTAGACAAAAATAGAATATATAGCATGGATAATAACGCACAACTAATGCACATGATTATGAGTGGTATTTTTCTGGCCCACTGAGCCAGAGACACAAGCTTCCTGTTGAAGACAAGTCAGACTGCCAGCCCAAATCCATATTTTGGCATATCCAGATTGTATCCAGATTGATTTTTTGAAAATCTTAGCAAAAAAACAAAACAAAACAACAACAACAACAAAAAGATGCAATGTGATTTTTGCAAATCAGATCCAAGCCACATTTGGAAGTAGTTTAAAATGGGATTCCAACTGGATTCGTCTCAGTCAGGATGTCCTGATCGCTCAAATTCCTGATCGCTTTATAGATTTTACTACTGCTGCCCATTATTGTTTTATGTACAGCCATGTCAGACATGCTTTGTGAGCAGGCTACTACTGTTTAAACTTGACTTGACGTCAAATCCAGAGTGACAGAAGTGCACCAGCCAGAGCGACTGAACAGAGTCCTGCTGCCAAAAGCAGAGCAGCCTCGTCCGTCTCCGAGTTTCTCTGTTGCCACAAACCAGTTCTGCACCACGACTTGACAGCACAATTGTTTGGAAGGCAATATGATGAATCCCCATTCCTCATTTCTTGTTGGATAGCCGCATCACCAGGGTACGTAGTCACTGACGCCTACATTGTTACCACAACTCATGCAACCCATGCAGATAGATTGGTGATGTCTGGAGAAACAGATCTGATCTAATCACTTGGAAAGAAGAGTGCGTACATTTTTGTCTTAAAGATCTGATTTGATGTAGGTTCAAATGGATTTCAATACAAATTTTGATACTGGAGATAAAAAGGTACCAAACAACATCTACAGAATTCCATACCTCTGCACTGTGCAACTATAAGCCAGTCCCTGCAGGGTTTCGCAGGCTGTCTTTGGGATTGTTGCGGCCTAAAATGTCTGATTTCACAGCAGCTTTTCTAAAAAGCTGCGATGCATGTTAAAATGTTTTTAGGCATTTTTCTTTTGCAATTAAATTGTGGGAGCAAGTGAAAATAGCAAAACAAAGTTGCAATTTTTTTGTATAATTCATCAAAAGTTCTCAGTACCCTCACAAAAAAAAATTCACGATTTCAAGAAGTCATACAAAATATGCTTTATTTGTAGATGAAGAAATGCACCTGGGGTGTATTTCACAAAAAGGCTCGAACTCAGTTAAACAAGCACAAAAATGATAAAATTAAAGTGGATGGAGCATTGATAAATGTCAGTAACAATGACAAACCTTGTGTTCTTTTCAGTACCTGCAAAAAAAAAAGCAAAAAAAATAATGAATAATAAAACAAAACCTTGAGTTGGTTCATTGAGACCTACATGTATGATGTTTGCATGATTGATTTCTTTTATTGGTAGAACTTGCAGGAAGCACGAATGATAGGTCCAATTTGTGGAAAAGTTGAGGAGTTTGGACAAAATTGCAAGATCGCGCAGAGTTCACAGGAATTAGCCTGAATTGGGGAGCGTACCTATGTTCCCCGCTTTGTATGTGACCGGGGAACATAGGACCCTTTTTTTTAAAAAAGGGGTCCTATGTTCCCCACTTTGTATGTGACCGGGGAACATAGGACCCTTTTTTTTTTTAAAAAGGGGTCCTATGTTCCCCGCTGTTTCCCATAAAGGTCCTATGTTCCCCGCTTTGTATGTGACCGGGTAACATAGGACCCTTTTTTAGAAAAAGGGTCCTATGTTCCCTGCTTTTCCCCAAAAAGGCCCTGGGGAACATAGGACCTTTTTTTAAAAAAAGGGTCCTATGTTCCCCGGTCTGTTATTTCTTAAAATAGC
>JAJHUR010089323.1:12725-24348 GCA_027495735.1 Lutjanus campechanus
AAAAAAAAAAGCAAAAAAAATAATGAATAATAAAACAAAACCTTGAGTTGGTTCATTGAGACCTACATGTATGATGTTTGCATGATTGATTTCTTTTATTGGTAGAACTTGCAGGAAGCACGAATGATAGGTCCAATTTGTGGAAAAGTTGAGGAGTTTGGACAAAATTGCAAGATCGCGCAGAGTTCACAGGAATTAGCCTGAATTGGGGAGCATACCTATGTTCCCCGCTTTGTATGTGACCGGGGAACATAGGACCCTTTTTTTAAAAAAAAAAAGGGTCCTATGTTCCCCGCTGTTTCCCCAAAAAGGCCCTGGGGAACATAGGACCTTTTTTTAAAAAAAGGGTCCTATGTTCCCCGGTCTGTTATTTCTTAAAATAGCCTACTTTATAATGTTGATATTTATTTATTTATTTATATATTTTTTAATAGGCTTATGTACAGGGCATATGACGCACATATCCAAATAGGCCTATAGAGAACAGGCTGTAAATTGGCTTGGTTTTTGCAAATGAACGGGGAAGTTGCTTGATGTCTATGTAATGTTGACAGTGATCATCCCTCCAAAAGAAAATAGAAAATAGCACACTGAATTTTTAATCTGAGCGCGGGTTATTGTTCGGCCTTGATCTAGCCTATATATATACAGTATATATTTATATTTGTATAGCACTTTATATCTGAAGTAGATCTCAAATTAAATGAAACTTATGCTATTTGTCATTACACAGGTGCGTGTATAACGAAATTTAATTAAATTACCTAAATTAAATCATCGAAGACAGAACTATGTCACACAATTCAGCAGTTATGGAAATTATGGTGGAAAAAATAAGCCCTAAATATTATAGGACCCGTTAAGGAAAAGCTGGGATCACAGTTCCCCGGTTTGTTCATCAACTGGCAACAGCGGGGAATATAGGACCCTATGTTCCCCAGTCACATACAAAGAGGGGAACATAGGACCTTTTTGGGAAACAGCGGGGAATATAGGACCCTTTTTTTCATCCCTATGTTCCCCGATCGGGGAACATAGGGATGACCCCCCTGAATTGTTGAGATCGCAACATTGCAGCTTCCTGGAGGGACTGATAAGTTCTGTCATTTTCAACAAAATACGGCTAAAGACGCTGCTACTATCTCAATCCGCAAACACAACTCTGTTGCGCAGATTATGTGGTGGTTCCTTACTTCTCTGAACTTCACCTGGTGGTGGACAGACCTTACTTAGTTTCTTGCACTGGTGAAAGTAACTAAGTATGTAACTGACTACTATGAGTATTGCATTTCCTTTACTTTGCTTGCAACTTCCACTACATTTCAGTGGTGAATACTGTAATTTTTACTTCACCGCTTTTGTTTGACATCTTTAGTTACTAGTTACTTTAAAGCTACTATAATGAGTTTTTAACTGCTTATGAAACGGCATCAGTTTAATACTGATGTCTTTTTTTAATGATGTACACAAGCAAACAAAACCATCAGAGAAAAGACTATATCTGTAGAGTTGTTCTTAATGTCTGCCACCAGGACGGATTGTCCTTGAAATCAGGTTAAATGATCCTATGCTTACATTTATCCTTAGATTTTCTCATGCAAAGTTGCAGTCAGCTGTGTGTTAGCTAGTCACAAAGAAGCAGGATGAGACTTTCAATTCGATAACACAATTTAGATGCTATATCTTGTGGTTATTATGGTGGAGGCCAGCTTTTGTCCACAGGAGCCTCCAAAATGAACAAAACATGACAGTTCCTTGTAGCAGCTTCAAAATTTTGCACACAGCAAATAATACCAGCCCAATCTTTTCGGCCGATGAACCCTTGAAAATGAATTAGTTTCTGCTTGTGGCCTCCAATCACAGCTTGAATACGTCCACGAGTTGAGAGCAGTTCAACCAAAAAGTTATTTCCTCCACTAAACTTCTCAGATTGTCTCATTTTGAATAACTCTTGGGGGCCAAAAGAAAGTAAAACCATCCAGTATTTCACAAGACCAAAACATGGAAGACAAAAGGAAAGTCAGAGAAAAACATACATTTGAGTATCACAAAATCATCTTCTTTTTTTCTTGGCACAGTGCTGCACTTATCTTGTGGCCCTTTGGATAGGTCCAGATCCCACAGCAAGTTGTAAACATGAGCTCCGTCTTGACTAACTATAGACAGGCTTTCTTGTAATGAAGCATTTTCACTGTGTGGAATAGCTATTCTTTTACGTAAATACATGATATGAATACTACTGCTCCTATCATGAATATCTCCATTTTAACACAACTGGTCCATAGTGTGCATTCCAAAGCCCCACTGCAGCAATTTTTTTGCTATTGTTAATTAAGTGTGAGACGTAAAACTCGACTTTTATGAACTTCAAACCACATGGTGTGTGATAACATGATGACATGGTGTATGATAACACATGTTATCTGATCTCTATAACTAAAGCTTCAAACATGAACAACCCCGACAAGGATCAGCTTTGTTAAGACAAAAACGGGGACAAGCTCTCGATCTGGATGCCATATATTTTGCTGTGGGTGGGCTGGTGGCTTCTTGCAAAATTACATGTCTTCTGCACATCTGTCACTCACTGCGGACCTATAACACGGCTTTTATAGGTTAGTCTGACAAAGTTTGTTAAATCTCTGCCTGGATCAAACCACTTCCTGTTGTTTGCCCTCAGGCAGACCGGGCAGATAGATTGCGATCTTGGATTACATGGTTCCACCATCATTACGTGTAAAATATTGAGTACTGCAGCTTACACATCCAAGACAGGAAAAGTGCTACGTAGGGTAACTGTGTTATAGTGATACATAGGACCTACACAAAACATGATAGTTGAGTGCAAAGAATCAAAATAGTGTAAATATGTAGGTTGAATTACCGTAAGTCAAGCCCAAAAAAAATGTTGGTCATGTTTATCTTTATCTACCTGTCAAATATGATTAAAGAGGCTCTCTACAGCTGTGCATTTTCTGTAAATACAAGACTTTTAGCCACACTGGAGGCGTATCTCTGTGAATGGAAATGTTGGTCTGTTGGTCTGGTCCTCCACTTTCAGACAAAAATATCTCAACAACTACTGGATGGATTGCCATGACAGTCATTGTTCCCAGAAGATAAAATCCTTCAACTTTAATGATCCCCTGACAAGTGGTCAACCAGTATGGGGTTTTTCGATGGCTGTGGTCAATATTTAGACAGCAGGCCACCCGATGGCTGATACATGAGACCAATATCAAAACAAAGAGTCATGTATGATTCCATTATTATGTGTGTATTACAATCTAATACACGCAGTTATCTTAACTTTTTACAACAAGGGTGCTGATCTCAAGTTCATCCTGGGGTGCACCCGCATTGCACTCAAAAGGCTGGTTGTAAATTTTGCTCAGCTACAACCACTGACTAGTGCTACTGCAGGAAACAGCTATGTGATATTGAGATGCTATCTAGTCTTTACTGATATCAAGTCATTTAGTCATGGACTCTTTACTTCCATAACACAGTTTAGAATTGTATTGCGTAAATTTTATTCTTGATATGCAGTTTGATATACAGTATGTGATCTACAAGGATACGGGGAGATGTATTTATCATCTACAACAAGATTGTTTAACAAGATTTCGATGTAGTTCCCACTTGATTGGTTGATTGGAATTGACTCAAGAGATAAATAAAACCAAACTATAGACCAAACTAATTTATATGGAGGAGTCCAGAGGATGAATGAACTAATCAGCTCCTTGGTTTTACTGCTGTTGAGCAGTCGGCTGTTTTCTGTGAGTATTTTCCATGTTGGGGGTCACAGTCATGAGAGCACAGCGTGAACAGGCAGTGGGCCGAGCACACATCCCTGAGGGACACCGGTGCTGCTGTCTCTTATACACATCTCATGATAGTTGAGTGCAAAGAATCAAAATAGTGTAAATATGTAGGTTGAATTACCGTAAGTCAAGCCCAAAAAAAATGTTGGTCATGTTTATCTTTATCTACCTGTCAAATATGATTAAAGAGGCTCTCTACAGCCTGTCTCTTATACACATCTCATGATAGTTGAGTGCAAAGAATCAAAATAGTGTAAATATGTAGGTTGAATTACCGTAAGTCAAGCCCAAAAAAAATGTTGGTCATGTTTATCTTTATCTACCTGTCAAATATGATTAAAGAGGCTCTCTACAGCCTGTCTCTTATACACATCTCATGATAGTTGAGTGCAAAGAATCAAAATAGTGTAAATATGTAGGTTGAATTACCGTAAGTCAAGCCCAAAAAAAATGTTGGTCATGTTTATCTTTATCTACCTGTCAAATATGATTAAAGAGGCTCTCTACAGCTGTGCATTTTCTGTAAATACAAGACTTTTAGCCACACTGGAGGCGTATCTCTGTGAATGGAAATGTTGGTCTGTTGGTCTGGTCCTCCACTTTCAGACAAAAATATCTCAACAACTACTGGATGGATTGCCATGACAGTCATTGTTCCCAGAAGATAAAATCCTTCAACTTTAATGATCCCCTGACAAGTGGTCAACCAGTATGGGGTTTTTCGATGGCTGTGGTCAATATTTAGACAGCAGGCCACCCCATGGCTGATACATGAGACCAATATCAAAACAAAGAGTCATGTATGATTCCATTATTATGTGTGTATTACAATCTAATACATGCGGTTATCTTAACTTTTTACAACAAGGGTGCTGATCTCAAGTTCATCCTGGGGTGCACCCGCATTGCACTCAAAAGGCTGGTTGTAAATTTAAGGTTATAAATAAATGGTCTGTATGTCTACAAGAAAGAAAAAGTGATAGATGGCACTTTGCTCAGCTACAACCACTGACTAGAGTGCTACTGCAGGAAACAGCTATGTGATATTGAGATGCTATCTAGTCTTTACTGATATCAAGTCATTTAGTCATGGACTCTTTACTTCCATAACACAGTTTAGAATTGTATTGCGTAAATTTTATTCTTGATATGCAGTTTGATATACAGTATGTGATCTACAAGGATACGGGGAGATGTATTTATCATCTACAACAAGATTGTTTAAAAAACCAAAAACCAAAAAAACAAAACAAACTATAGACCAAACTAATTTATATGGCGGAGTCCAGAGGATGAATGAACTAATCAGCTCCTTGGTTTTACTGCTGTTGAGCAGTCGGCTGTTTTCTGTGAGTATTTTCCATGTTGGGGGTCACAGTCATGAGAGCACAGCGTGAACAGGCAGTGGGCCGAGCACACAGCCCTGAGGGACTCCGGTGTCGAGCGCTTGAGTGGAGGAGGTGGATCAGCATGTTAAGTTTGCTAACATTTAACATGCTGTTTAAGATGGAATTTTTAATAACTAAGGAAATAGAGAAATATATGTCAGAAGCAAGTCATTCAACTGCATCATAACATCGCATATATTTATTTAACACCTGCCAGTAACAGTTTTAGATCCGACTTGCTGTTATTTAGGATGGGAGAAATGTGTTAACATTTAGAAAAGACGATGGTCACTGAGGAAATTTAGGCACTTACAGCAGGATGCACGAGTTATAGTGCAGGGCCAAATACTATTTTTTTCATCACCCTCCCAAAACTCATAAGGGGGAGTAATAACATTGTTCCACAGCAGCCGCACTGTCACAGTGCCTGCAAATGTGTCTGCAGACATTTTTTTTTGTTAATAAGCCTCGTAAGTGGCAGATATTTTATTTTATTTCATATTAGCTGGCAAACCAATTAATTGGCTTTCACTACCCCTGACCTTTCCTCCAGCACCACCATGAGGTCGACAGTTTTGCTTTTTAGTGAAATATCTCAACAACTATATAATGGATTGTCATTTGGTACAGGTTATGTTTCCCAGAGTATGTGTCCTAAAGAATTTAGTGCTGCCAGCTCAAAGATTTCAGTTATCCAGTAAAACATCACAACATCTGGATGGGCACAAAATTTTAAACAAACATTCAAGATTCCCAGAAGATGTGTCCTAATGATGTCACCATGTGCTCGCTATGTGGTTTTGAGTCAAACTACTGAGTGAATTACCATGAAATTTGGTCCAGACATTCATGTCCCATTGGTGATCCTGTGACTTTTCATCTAGCACAGTGGTTTTCCAAAGTATTGGTGACTGAGTGCCTGTTTGCAGAAAAGGAGATCACTTTCTCAGTCCCCCGAGGTCAGACGAAGTAAGAGTTGATCCATTATTCTGGAAACATCCTTCCATCCATCCTTTTCTCCTCAGCCATACAGCATTTTTTCCATAGTGGCTTTTCCACATTAAACTTCTGAGTTGTCCATCTAAATAAAGATTGAGCATTGATGACAGACCATAATTCCCTCAACACTCTCAAGGTGCCAAAAGTAGCCATGCAACCAGTAGCTTTCTTAAAAGCTGACATTCCCAACCTGAGAGACACTTATTAGGGGGATGCGGTTTGATATAGTATCCAACTGGTGTCTTAAATTGAAAGTGAAAACATTGAAATTGCTAAAATAAATGCATGCATTTCCTGTCACACAAAATGCTTGCAGTAGAGATGTTCAAATACCATATTTTCCTTGCAGGTACAGATTCAATACCAGTGCCTAAAAAAAAAAAAAAAAAAAAAAAAAAGAAAAAAAGAAAAAAGATAACTCAGTTCCAGAACCAGTTTTGTTTTCCCCACAACCCCAAAACGTCCAATCCAGAAATAAAAAACAATCCAAAAAACAACTTGTGTAGACAAAGGTTACAATTTTATTTTAATATCTTATTTCATTTCATTTTTCTTTTTCCTGTTATTTTAATAACTGATTTGTTTAAATGCATTGACACATTAATATTCTTATTATAGGTCTTATCCTGTGTATACAGCTATATTTACTACTTATTTGTACTTTTTTTTTGGTATTTCATTTTATTTCACAATGTGAAGCACTGGATGAGAAGCAATGTGAAATGAAAAGCAATGTATACTGTAGAAGGTTCATGGCATTACCAAAATGAATAGAAGAGCTATGTACATTCAAATTCTGTTACGGCACTTTGATATGAATTGTCACATCCTAAGTGAATAAAGAAAAAAACAATATGAAAAAAAAAAAACTTGGTCACAAAAAAGAAGAAAATTCCAAAACTGTTTTTGGCTGATTCTCATCCAGCTGCACAGTACACACCCAACCAGCCGGACCATGGGCGCGGTGAGCTGGTGGCTTTTAAAGGAGTGGACAGACTAACAAAGATGGTTTTGGTGAGTTTTACACGTTTTTCTGTCGAGTTTGAATGAGGTGTGTTTTACAAGGAGTTAACGAGCCAGTTAATCTCGTCTTAGTTCGGCTGAAGTGAGAAACTTGGATTCAGAAGATGAATGGTTGTATTTCTCTGTTTAAGAAGGAAAATAAGCGTGAGAATATTTAATTTCTTGACACTTTGTGAGTTTATTTTGTCTACTGGACGTAGTGAATCTACACATCATACGTAATGTAGTGAATTTGCCACTTGTGCACATCTCCCAGCTGAGACTCGAGAGGATGGGAGGAAGTGAGAGAGGGTGACGAAGATATTGCCAATCGCCGTCTGATGGGCTGACGACGGTTATTTGAAAAATTTTAGCATATTGCCCAACTCTACTAAGATGGTAAACATGGTAATCATCACCAATTAAACATCAGCATGTCAGTGTCATCATTGTGAGCATGTTAGCATATGCTGCCTTTAACATTTAGCCTGATGTACAAAACAAGTGCAACCTGCTAACGTGGTTGTGAACTCTGGTTTTGTTTTCCCATGTTCATTTCATAATGTACATGGCTGTATCCACATTAATGACCAATAAAGAGTTTTTTACTGTATTTAAGCCAGCTGAAACTCTGCCTGTTGTGACTGCGCTGTCTTGATCTGGTTTGTTTTAATGATAAATGAGTCACTCCCTGCATCAAACCCCGTGTAAGCATGTGTACGGAACACAGAACAGTGACTGCACCAAACAGAACAAGTACAGTACGCCTGCATTTTGTTACCGCGGGGCTCAACGAGGCTCACTCATCCTGTCTGTAAACCATTGTGTTTTTGTTTGACACAGTGCTGGGAAACTCGACTTCCCGTCCCTTGAAACGGGATTGCCCAACAGGATTATTTCATCACCAATTTATTACCATCTAATCCTGGAGATTTCTGTCTTGGCGTGGTGCTTCTTTCAAACAAACAGAGCGAACAGGGCGGGCGTGGGGTATGGGCACTTAATCATCCGCTCTCCCGCTGACTCGTCTTGTGAAAATGGGGCTCGTCCTCCGTTTTCTCATCGCTGTTTAGTTCTTTTGATTCCTATGAAAGACAATTCTCCAGCAACGAGCCTGTAATTTGGGCATTGTCTTTGAGGTTTTAAATAGAATAGCAAAAGGATGCAGTCACAGCATATTCAAGAGGTTTCTGATGTTCGAGAGTGTTACTGACAGCATGAAGGACTGCATGTGGTACAAAAGGACACACATTGTAATCTTTTGTCTTAGCAAAGAAAACTCTCAGAAGAGAGAAGAGAAGACATCATATCTTGTTGGTGAGATAAATGGTGACGGTATTTATTTCAGATATCTCATCGCATCAAGATGTTAAATTAAGCCTTAAGGTTAAAGGGATAGTTCACCCCAACATGCCAAGTTGTTTGCCAATTTACAACATGTTTTCAGCCTGAATCTTCACTGTAGATCCTTAGCTGTTTTCCTGTGAAACTCCAGCAGTGTTTTGTGGACTAACAAAATAAAAGTGACCCTCAACTGGCCTCAGGGTGAGTAGATAATGACTGAATTTTCATTTTTGGGTGAACTATCCCTTTAATTATTGAACTTTGAAATCCCAACTGAGAGTCCACTTACTGGTTTCCATGGGAGCTTTCAGTCATATCACTTTGGATACAGTTCAGTCCACTTCAGAAGCTGATTTCATCTGTAGCACTATCGGGACTTCTTATCTCTGTTGTAATAAAATTTCAGCATATTTAAGTATATTTCTGGGCTTTTTATGCCATTATTTCAGATATTTGAGACCAGGAATTAAAAAAAAAAAACGTAATACTTGACCCTAAAAAAAAAAAGTATAGCAGTTTGCTAAACCAACACAGTGGACACTCAATTCATTTGCCACACTGCTGTTTAACTGATTAAATGAAGTAGCACCAACTTGGCAGCAACAAAACAGAATGACAAGGAAGGTGTTACTGGCTCCTGATGTAGCAGTATTTTATAAATGACCATAAATCAGTCCCCTCCAGGATGCTGCAATGTTGCAATTCCCACAAATTCAACCAATTTCAGTGAATTCTGCACGACCTTGCCATTTTGTCCTAACTCTGCAACTCTTCTACAATTTTGACCAATCATCATTGCTTCTCACAGCTGCTACCAATCACAGCAGTCCCCCGTGCAAACATCTCCCATGTGAGTCTCAGTGAAATCACTCAATGTTTAATTATTTACTTTTTTTTAAAATTATTATTATTATATTTTCTCACTGGTACTGAAAAGCACACAAGGTTGATAAATGTCATTGTTATTGACATTCATCGGCGCTCTGTGCACTTTTATATTTTATAATTTTGTGCTGTTTTGACTGAGTTTGAGCTCCAAAAAAGATTTTGCTTCTTTGTTGAACAACCCCCCCAGGTGCACTTTTTCATCTACAAATAAAGCAGATTTTGAACTCTGACTGTGTTTTTGTTCTCCCCGGAACAAGTTGCCTTTTTAAATGAATCCTACCCATAAATGTACATGTGCTTTTCTCTGTACGTGTCGATCATACTGCCAGCTGCTCACTGGGTCTGCTTCCTTTTGATACAGAAATTCTACGAAAGCGACAAACTGGTCTTCTTAAACTAGTAGATCTTGTAGTGATGATTTGCAGATCGAGTATTAATTAGTGAAATTTTTTCCAACTCTTGAAACTCGAACTCATCACTCCTCTTCCTAACTGTACAAATACAAACAGCATGTCACTGACAATCTGATGTTCGCTCGTTCGCATCACTTCCAAAGTTTTGCTGACTTGCTTCACCTCCAGCCCATTTTCATTTGTCAAAACCGACGCTGACGTTCTTGACGTCTCTGTTTACCTTCCAGTCAGGAGTCAAGACGGATGATGAGAGTCTGATTTATGAGGTTGAGAGGTGGCACGTCTTTTTTGATCCACAGCACCATTTTTATAAGGATATCCTCAAAAAGTACAAGGCTTGGAAGGAAAACAGGGAGCTGTTGAGAGTAACAAGTGAGTAAACTGTCCCCCAACTACACAGAAACAAGGCTGACTTAGGAAAATTATGTTAGCTAGGAATAAATAACTCTTTAGAGTTATATGCATCATAAGTTGTACCTTAAAGTCTCCCTTAAGCTTATGGGTGGTTTCCCAGAGTCTTCTGATAGGTTTACCTTTAGAAGTGAGGTCTGAAGGGTGGGCTCGTCAGCTGTCAGCTGTCAGCAGGTCGTTTTCACACCTGACCAAGCGGACTCGGTTCAATTGGGGAGCTGAAAGTCGCAACATTGTTGCATTTATCACTTGTTTTGGTTCTGCTTTAACACTGTGATTTCTGAAGCGCACCAAACTTTCTGAGCAGCATCACGTGTTTGAAAGGGGCGCTCGTCGATTGGACAAAGTAGGAGGGGAAATCCCTCATGCTTCGTCACATTATTTTAAGGAATGCTACAACGTTAGTGAACGCAACTGTTCCTATAAAGCTTGTCAGGGATTGATTCTGTTATTTTTCTAACTTTGACGATCTAACATGTGACAACATATGAGCTCACGTAAGGACTAATGAGCTGTAAATAGAGATGCAGAATCAAGCTATATTATAAATACAGATGACATACGTTGTATTTTAGCACAGAATACATGATTTTAGTAAACCTATAGAAAATAATTTGTTTAATTCGCATAATTTACCATTGAATTTATTCATTTTATTGGTTTGGTCCGGTGAGCTTCACACTGCATACGAAACGAACCAGGGTTCACTTGCAAGCGAACCGAGACCCACGTTTTTAGGCGGACCAGAGTTCGCTTGTTTGGTCCGCACCAGAGTTCGGATGAGCTTTCACACCTGCCCAAACGAAGCGGACTATCCGAGGAAACGAACTCTGGTCTGTTTAAAGCGGACCAAACAGCTCTGGTGTGAAAGCGACCTTAGTGATGTGCTCTGTCCCAGTTTTAGCTTTATTAGACCAACATTTTGCTTTTCAAATGGACAGCTGCAGTACAGTGCACATCTGGGCTACTTGCACAAATTACATCATTAGATTAAAATTAACTTCATGAAAATGAATTATGAAAACAACATCTCTGTGCCATGTGTCTTGAATCATACCCTGTTTTATATTTTTTTCTGGCTATGGGCTACGTATTTATTGGAAATATCACAAAGTCTCATCTGGACTCTGAAATAGATTAACAGATGATCTTTAGTCGTCATAACTTACTTTGTTGCAGAATTAGATCGAGGTAAAATGATTATGCCAACACTTTTTATGTTAAAACGTCACTTTACAAGTGATCAATCAGTGTGTGCACCGTGATGAAAGACAGTTTACAGCTTACAGTGTACCTTAGCAGCTCTGCCTCAGGCGCACCCGCTAAGGGACAGTTTGGGAAACCTCTTTGT
>JAJHUR010089325.1:0-13407 GCA_027495735.1 Lutjanus campechanus
CACCTAGAAGAAAACATGTAATCATCAAGGTCCACAAACACCCTCATAGAACACACACACACACACACACACACACACACACACACATAGAATGGCTAGTTACTCTCCAGACAGTAGAAGATAAAAGCATATCACTCCACCTTAATCTTCTTCTCCTTGTCCCCTTCCCCATCTCATCTCTCTTCCTCTAGATCCCTCCATCCCTAATCCTTTTTTTCTTTGACTTTTTTCTTCTTTACCCCATCGTTTCCCAGCATCCACCTCCTCCATTTTTCATGTTCTCTCCCCTCTCTCCATTCATAATCCATTTTTTTCTCCTCTAGTGCCCTCTCGTCTGCTCTCATCTCTGATTCCCCTTCACCTTTTCTCCTCTCACACTCCATCTATCCATCGCTAATCCATTTCTTCTCCCTGTTTTCTTTTATCAACGTTTTAAATCTCCTTTTCTTCTTCTTCTCTACATAGCCCTGGTGTCTGCTCGGCACAGCGCGGCACCTGTTATATCAGTCATGTCAGCTTTTAACCCTGAGGATGGTGGTTTCCCAAAGCAGGTGCTGGGTCGCCTCTGTAGGACGACAGAAATTACATCAGGGCTTCAGGAGCAACTTATTCTTTGGTTTGTTTTTATATGTGCATGTTTGTGTCAGTGTATGGGAAAAAAAATCAGAGGTAAGTCATTAGAGTGTCTGAAAAATGTATTTACTAGAGTACACCTCAAGTGCACTTCAATATGTAGCTGCATTTCAAAAAAACAGCAGGTCAAAGAAAGACACTATTGCAGTGACTTCAGATATGATCAATGTAAAAAAAAAAAAAGACATTAAAAGGTTTACTGTACATCAGTGCCAGGAAAAACCCCTGTGTTCTGGCAAGTTAATTGGCCTGAAGCGTGAAGCCAGAGTTTAAATGTTAAATGAAATGAGTAAATCAAAGAGAAAACAACACAGGGCAGGTACAAGTCCCTCAGCACTATAGATTGTCAGCCCCCTGTCTGCTTTTATCCCGATGATATGATCTCTCTCTCAGCCATCACACGTGATCAGTTGCATGCACATGCACATCAACCCAACAAGTCCAGGAGGAAAGTGCTGCTAAACGCTGTAAAATTACAGACATTTTCACATGTGAGGGGTGTTTAAAACATACAAGCAGGGCCGGTCTCAGCAAATCATATCACAACTACCTGTTGATTGTGAGTTTTTCATAACTTAATTATACCACACTCATAATTATGCTATGCTCTTTTCTGTCAGGTGGACATATCTCCAGTTACTCAGGGCTACCAGAGTTTCATGATGATAAACACACATCTAGTCAGAGCTCTGAGGCTATGCCAGGTACAAAACAAACACTGTATATTATACTGTATATGGGGCAATTAATGTTTATTTGTGTTGCCTAAGTTATGGAAATTAGGGTTGAGCTAATGGACGATGCTCTGTCATTGTAAAAATTGACCTTTGTATTTGAGTTAGTGCGTCTCCTCAGAGTTGCTGCAAGGCACAAGTTGTTGGTGGTAGAGAAAATACAAAAGAGCCGTTGCTGCTGGTCACTGCACTAATGTTACCCTCCATGTCCTGTTAATTATACTCTAATTAATACTGACCAGTTAGGAGAACCCAAGACGCTCAGTGTTTCTTGTCTGCAAGCAGCCCTATCTTTTACACAGACCGTGGCTGTGGTCATGCAAGGTGGCAGCTGACTGAGAAGAGGGACTGTTGGATACAAGAAAGAAATAAAATGGTATTTAATGATTATTTCACAGTGGTTATGTTCTCAACACACATTTATATTTTTCCCCCGACACACCTCTGCACAATCCTAATTGCTGCAAGGCCCCAAACAACAAGGTCATTTATGTTTCTTCACTGTGGATATCGTCATATGCCAATTTGGTAGATATCGCACAGCCTTAATGAAAATGCAGCTGACTAACTCTTGAAACACAAAACATGCTTGACTGACCTTAGATTCCCAGCCTAAATCATTATTCTGGTCCACCCACACCGTACACTGAGCAATGTTACTTGCCTAGGAGCCAGACAAATCTGAAAACTCATGTTTTCTTCGCTGTGGCAGATCCACCTGGTCCCCCTCCCATTCAGATGGATGTCTAACCGACCTGGGGCGGGACGGGCCAATCAGAACCATTTATCTAACATAGAATTCTAAATATCTGAGTTCAATTTACCAGCCTGGCCCCGCTGGTCCACTTCACTCCATCACACATTTTGTTCTGACTGGTTGGTCTATCAAATTAGGTCCAGAAGCATTTTGGTCTGACCCATTGATAACCACCCTTGGAAATTGAAAATTAAGTGAGAGGTGTGACCGCCCTTGAGCCTTGGTCCTTTATACTGTGTGTATGTGTTTGTATGTTGTTTAAGTCCGAAGCCGGGTGAAGCCAAGTGGCTGTCAGAGTAGCTGGGGACACCTGGTCAGTGTTCCTAAACTACTTAAGCCTGCCTGCGCAGGCACCAGTACCGGTTCCTTCACCAAGCCCTGCTCCTCTTCATCTTTGCATTGCCTTATTTTCTCTCACACTGACAACTTAGACCACGTATTAGCCATTAAACTCATGCATCTCCTGTCTTTGTTATAACAAATTAGGGGCTCGAACAGCATCTGACCCTGGGACCTACCCCCCCCCCCAATTTGTTATGACCGGCTCACAGGCTGCAACGAGGAAGGGAGATGCAGACTGAATTTAGCAATACCAAACTGAAATATATTAAAGCCTTAAACAAAAATAACTGCTATGAGGTGTGGAAATTAATAACTGAGGTGGCTAATGTTTGGTGCACGATCTTATAGTAAAATAAATGAAGGCCTAAGACTAATTTGCATTTGTGAACTGGTCTGGTGATGTCAGGCGACATATTATCTTATCGTGTTCAGGTCCCTCTAATCTGTTCACTTGATCCTCCTTTAACTAGCACTACTGCAAAATTGTAAACCAAACCAAACTGAAAAATGATACATACATTTATGTTTAGACAATACTTGAAAAAGCAGCTATAAAGCCAAAACACAAACTGTCTTTGTTTGATCAACATACTTTTATTCTGAAATTTCCTTGAGGCAGCTCTGATATGCACAACAGGGTCATAGCATAGCAAGCACGTTTTTCGTGTGTTTCTACCAGATATTGACCAACTGCTGGTGGTTAACGGCTGGCATGAGTTCAGTTTGGACTCAAGACAGTAAATACCAAACAACTCAGTGCCCACAGGCCAGGTTTGGCTCGCTACATAATTATTTTCGGCCCTCCGAAGGCTTCCAGGGACTGATGAAATGTTTTGATCTGCTTTGATGCAATCCAATTATATTTTAGAGGTGATTTAGGGATAAGTTGTTTACAGTCTTGATGTGATTAATTGAGCACGACTGGTAAAGATTGCTTGGATTACCAATGTGTAGCACTAAACAAGTGTTCTGTTTGATTTAAAAAAAATAATCTGATTAGGTTGTGCGCTCCTGTTAAAAACCATGTTTTTAATCAAAGTATTTTTTTTTTCTTTTCCTGATACTTGTTGGAAGAAGAGAAGCTGTGAGTGTGAGCATCTGTTAAATGACTGGACTCTAAAATATAGTGAGTCTGGGGATCATACCAACATATGGCTGTGCCATGTTTGTGTTTTATGTAATTAAAAGGCATGTTTTTTTTTTTTGAGGAAAAGCAAACTGGCACACAGCCTGATCAGCCATATGGAGACACATGGTACTGCCAAAGTTGACTGTACTTATTAAAGCCACTATTTTTTGTCCTGCTCTTTTTGCAACACTGAATATTAAGTATAAGGTTAAGGTTGAGCTATTCTAGAGAACAAAAAGCTCTATCAAGGCTTGGCTTATTTGATCCATCCATGTTATTCTGTTCATTCAAGTAGTATTGTCCAGTGATCAGTAACTATCTAACTATCTAACTATCTAACAGTTCTGCTATTCACAATGTACATTCAGTGCTGATGTACATTGCCAATGTGGGTTGAAGCAGTGAATGAGTGTGTAGCACATAAGACTTTCTTGCATGAAACTGAAGTTCACGTCTTACAAGTGACCCGACCTGAGCCTCGCCAATTCTTACTTTGTGTTCCAATAACAGTTGAGCAAGCCTGGTACCCAGTGGAAACTTTGTGTACTTAGATGTGTTATGTGCTAGACCAGTCCATGTTGAAAAGAAAGACAGTTTTTTAGATGGTTAAACGATGTTGCTGGGGGACCCATAAAAGCAACATACTTAAACATCTTAAGTTAGCTAATCTTAGCAAAATGATAGCTGTTCATGACCTCTCCCTGACCTTAAGCAAGTGTTTCAGTTGCGTATCCTTTACTGTTCTTTAACCATAGCTCATTTTGGTATAACTGTGATATTTCGCTAACCTTGAGGAAATATTGCAGAAAGCAAGAATTTCAAAAATGTTAGAACCAGACATAAAAGATTTGCCACTGAACACATGAACTGGAGGTTTCGCAGAGTCTTTCAGTATCAATGTTCCTGTCTGGCACTAGTCGTATTAAGATGTGAGACTGTCCTCCTCTTAACAACAGCACTGGTAGAAAAAAAAAAGTTAAATACTAAAAATGACCCCTGTTCATGCTGAAAAAATAATGGCTCTCCACTCTAAGCTGTCATGGCTAAACCCAAAACCTCTGAGGAAAGAGTTTGGGAGACTGGTTGGGTGTGTGTGACAGTAAAGACTGTGTTTCACATCCTGTTTTCTACCAAAAATCATTGTTAGTGTCTTTTAACCTGAAGTTTCCCCTAACCTCAGAGTGCCTAAAATTTAACCACACCTAAACTGTTGAGGGGGGTAGATCAGAAAATACTCTTACGCTTAATGTTTGTAATGGTTGTACAGGTGGTTTTGGAAGGTACCAACAAACTACCTTTTTGATTGTTTGTAAAATAAATCACTGGATTACAAACTGAAAGTTGAAGGGGTGCCTCCATTTTCTCACAAATTCCACCATGTCACCAGTGACTCTTAACTTCTTGATGCGAGGATGGGGGATTCCCACTACTCTGAGGACAAGGACTGTGAGGCAAGTGATGAAATGTCTTCAACTCTGCAGGATTGTGTTTTGATAATTTTGAGAAGATATTACCACTGTGCCCCAGAAACCTCACATCTGTAATTTTCCAAGAATTGAGAATAACTGGTGAATTCACATTGGCGACCATGCACTTCATCTCCCAATCCTCATCCACAGTAAACGGTTCCATCATCTCTGATAAGATTGGATTCCTCTGACAGCTTTGTTCACCAAGGACCCTGATTAGCAGTGACATGATTGGTATCAATCTGGGATGAGGGTGTACTTTGCGTGTCTGTGTGAGTGTGTGTGCTCTCTACATTTGTTGCATTCAGAGTCCTTGTGTGTGTGTGTGTGTGTGTGTGTGTGTGCTTTTATGTTTTCAGATGTTTGTTAAAGGGGATAGAACGGGGGTCCAGAATTTAATTTCCCTTCATATAATTAGTTAGTGTGTTTAATCATGTCTATCATAAGGCCTATTGGCAGACAGATTCAATGCTTCCCTCTGCTACCATCTGGAGCAGAGGGAAGCGCGCGCGCACACACACACACACACACACACACACACACACACACACACACACACACAGCAACCCTGCTGCTCCATGAAGCCATCAGTGAGCAACCACTACAGACTGAGTAATTAATGACAGGATAGGGGAAGAGAAGGAAGACACACTAGCTGCTTTCCATCCAACAAATAATGATTCATCCTTTTTTAAAATCAATACAAATAGCACACTTTTTCGAACTGGAAATTACAAAAATTGCTTCCCATTTGACTGACGCAGAACATTTTTGTAGATAAAGAAATTACACAATGAACAGTGATGGAGACACGTTGAATAAATAATGAATGGGATTTGCCGTGTCTCCTTTTGCTACTTCAGTAGATCACTTTGTATGTTTTGGTCAAATGCAGGCTTTGTGAAGTAAATGCAAGCCTGTTTAAATCTAACTTTCATCTTCATGAAAACAAATTTAATACAACAAAAGTCTGCATTATCGGCAGGAGGACATCATTTGTCCCTGATTTCCAAAATCGTCAGTAATCGTTGCCGCTACTAAAACATGAATACATTTAACAATGTCACATTACTGTGATTAAAGGAGCAGTATGTAACAACTGCATGTCCAAAAACGAGTATTGCAGTCCAAATAGTGAGTTAGAGCCATAGACAGCATATTGAATAGTTTGGAATCCTATTTAATATGTGATCTATGGTTGAAGCAAGTTGTTTCCCCCGAAGCTCAGGCAGGCTGCAGGCATGCAAGACGAGTGCAACATTGTGATTTGACAATAACAAGCAAGGGACATAAACATATTGTAGATTTCTCCTTTAAGGTTTGGTTAGGTTTAGGCACACAAAGGGAAGATCATGGATTGGGTTAGAGTAGGTTTGGCTGGATCGCTGCGTGTTCTCTCTGCGTCTGTGTGCAGGTTAGGTTAATTGGTGATGGTACTGTCAATTGGTGTGAATGTGAGCATGAAATGTTGTTTGTGTCTATGTGATAGCCCTTTGACGGACTGTCAGCCTGTCTGTGGTGTACCCCACCTCTCGCCCAGTGTCAGCTGGGATCTGCTCCAGCTCCCACGACCCTCCAAGCTAAAAGACAAGTGGTTAAAGATAACACATGGTTTCATCCATTTCGACCTCTTCCCTTCCCTCTTTGCCGATGCACAATGACCTCACAGCTAGAGGGTTTCATTACTTGAATGTAAACATATTTTGATGACAGAAATGACTGATGCTGTTGTTGTTCTCAGGTGGACAGTGTCGAAAAAACACTTGGTGGCCAAAACGTCCCTTAAAATATTCATCACTGCTGCACATTTGCAATAACTTTGAGTCTGCCCAGATTTCAGTGTCAGCTACTAAGATCTCTTACCATCTTCCATTTTCTGTCTATCAAGTGAGCCTGTCGCTTTGTCACTTGTCATTAGATAGAAACATAGCAGGAAAGATGAGCGAGAGATGGGCAAACAGAGGGAGAAAGGATCCAAAGAAAAGGCACAGGTGAATGATGGGGGAAAAATAAAAAGACTGACTAAGGAGGGATATGACACATGAAACAAGACACTGAGTAAAATGAGAGTTGAGAAATGAAAGAAATATAAAAGAAGTGGGGGTCCGCTGGAGAGAGGAAAACAAAGGACTAAAAGAGTAGTATAGGAGAAGGAGATTGGAGGTTGTAAAAAAAAGTTAAAAGTAAAGACTCAAGAATATAATGATAGATAGATGGAATGAAAAGGTAAAAGGCTGAGGGACACAGGAGAGGTGAGGGCTGAGTGGTGTGTAAGTGGATTAAAAATGTGGTGAGGATGTGTGAACAATGAAGAGCTGATTAGAGGACTCACTTTGTCTCTCTCTTCCCCTATCTCTTAACAGTCTTTTAAATCAGTCTATTTGCTTTTATACATGTCTCTTATAATAATTACAATAATTACAATTAGCTGTTTCTTCAAAATCATTAAGCCCTACTGCAAAGGATGCTCCCACGTTTATCTTGCAGTAATTGACGATTTGTACAGTACATGGTAGGCTATGACTTGCAAATGAAGGGTTTGCTTTTAGTGATAGTCAAGGGTACAGGAAGGCATGTCATGTTTTTTTCACATAATTATGTCCACCTAGTCCACTTCTGTTCCAAACTGAGATTGGTCCATGCTGTCAAGGACACCA
Organism: Lutjanus campechanus; assembly: GCA_027495735.1. Taxonomy (NCBI): domain Eukaryota; kingdom Metazoa; phylum Chordata; class Actinopteri; order Lutjaniformes; family Lutjanidae; genus Lutjanus; species Lutjanus campechanus. The sequence goes on from JAJHUR010089325.1 coordinate 7,722, forward strand.
AATGGCTTTCCACCCTGAGTCTTTTTTGCATACCGAATTATACAAACTGAATAAGAACTTCGATTTGATTGAAGTGGATTTCGCATTTTTATAACTCTGTTAGAAAGAGGAAAAAAGTGAAAAGAGATGGAAACACATTTGACTAATGTTAAAGTTCAAGTCAAACCTGGCAACCCTGCAAAAGTCGAAAATCTAATTGGACACTCTGTGGGAAAACATGCAGTAGAAGTATATCTGTCTCTCGCTGAAACTTTCCACAACACTTTCGAGTAGGGCTTTCACAGCAACCGCAATATCTACTGAATACATAAATCAACAGTTCAAAAAGATTTACAAGCAATAACAGGGCCAATAACAGTTCGATCCAATCAAACTTGGAAGCTGTAAATTTTGCCATGTTTCATGTTGTTTTCAGGTTTACTTTGTCAGCTAGCCTGTTGCACTTGGCATTAGCATATTGAGTTGCTAATGTGGCTACTGCCACAGGCTGGGTCATGTTAAATTAATATTGTAATATTCAGGGACAGTTGACAAAAACAGTGTGAACTTTAAACTTCATTTGAAGCAACTAAATAATGAGACTGGTAGGTTGGATGCTGGTAACTGTTTCCTCATGTTGCTTTTTGTTGAAATTTATACTGCAGTGCTAACGATAGCTCGCAATTACGGCAATATTGAAATACCGAGCTATTGACAAGCCAACAGCAGGGGATGGGGAGCCACCCAACCAAAATGTTAATGTTTTTTTTCTTCTATTTTCCTTCTTGTTTTACACCTCAGTGAGTATTAAATTAATAAATCAATGGTTTAGCTCAGCTGCGTGTGTGTGTGTGTTTGTTACTGTTGTATGTGCTGTTAAATTGACTTGATAGACATGCCCTGGAGGTACTGATGAAGCCATGTGTGGAAAAGAAACAGTGAAACTGCAGAATTCATTTACTTAGCAACATAGTGTAACCATGGCTAGCGCCCCACCAGCTAGCTCACTCGGACCATAAAGAAAGTAAGCACTGAGGTGAGGTCCACAGATGACATTACACTTAATTATTGCACCAAGTGAAAGTGCACAAATACGAACAAAAAATGGCGCTAATCCCGCATATTCCACTGCTGAGCCAGCCTAAATCACCGCAGGGGGGATTCCCTCACTGCGACAGCCCCACTTTGAAGGTTGTAGTTCCCTGAATGCGTGTTTTAAGTTGATAAAGAATGTGACTGTTAGGAGACTGCTGTCTAGGTAAATATGCTGCAATTCAGACAGAAGCTATTGACATTTCCTCCCTCCAGTCTTGGCTGGTCACGACCTTTAATGAATTAGCCACATCCTGCCATTTAAAGAAGAACTTAGGGGGTTGGTGAAATGAGTAAACAATTTCCCAAAGCTGGGTGCTGTGTCTTCTGTCTTCTCCCACATTATATATCTGGTGTGAGTCATGCTTTCACTGGGAAGACATGACATGGTGAATGTGTGTGCAATGTCACTCCTGCTGTCACCTTCGTTTACAGATCAAAATGAAATCAGTTACTAATCTTTTTGTAGATTTTCAAACACACTCTTGCTACATATATGCCTGGCACTTCTAGTCGTCTATTGTTGGAATTGTGGTAAACATAAAAACAACTGAAGGCAAATATCTGCAATGACAGAGACACACAGCAGTGCAGGTCAGAAGCTTGTGTGTGTGCGTGTGCACGCAGCCGACACAATGTTCTCACCTCTCTCTAAGGCGCTGTAGTCATAATTCAAACAAACGGCCATCCTGCACTGCATTGTGGGTAGGGAAGCGTGAAGCATGGAGGCGTTTTACGAGGGAGAAGAGAAAGGAGAGGATGACAGGAAGGAGAAAGGTAAAGAAGTAAAGCCACGGGGCGGGCTCTTTTTTGTTCTTACTCTGATGCACTGTATGGTTGTATTGTTTGAAGAAATTACATATTACATTCTTCCAAAGCACCTGAAGGTACCGTGAGTGTGTAGATGTCGAGCATGGGTGGACCCAGTGGGGAAAATGAATTAAATTCTATCACAATAAAAAAGTGGGTAAGAGAGCGAGAAGGCAGGCAGATGGAAAACAAGGTACAATATGAGGACGTGATGGCTGCAGAAGATAAAAAAAAAAAAAAACGTGTCTGTGTGGGCACTGAGGTGTAATGTGAGGGCATATGAAACAGCTGTACCTTATCTGATGCATCCATGCTTCCCTGTAATCCAACTACAGCCTTATGCCTCCCAGCATGAGTGAGTCACATATGTTGTGATTTAAGCGTGACTACGACACACGTACAGTATCTGCGGTCGATCAAATTTATCTCTGTCTTTCTGTCTCTGCTCTCTGGAAACAGACAGCATTTCAGCAGCTACCTACTAAATATTGTTCTATAACCTTTAGATACACAGTAGGTTTTAAGGAAAGAGGTTTAAATAGTAGTCTGACAGAATCTCATTGTCCTATGATGTAAAGATTATTCTACTGTTGTCGTTGGCTACTTGTTTGGGACACAGGTTGGGTGTGGTTTAGTGTATCAGGCTGGTTGAAAAGATGCAAAAAGAAAAAAATGACTATTTATAATTTACTTTCCTCTGACTGTGAAAACTGTTCTGTATGCCAGAGGAGGACCAAATCAAGGCCGTAGAATCGGGTAGGAATAGTAGGGACATGTCCCTAGAAATAACTGGGCCTTCGCTAAGCACTACCCTTCTTAGTTACTGTTGCTACACCTGCCAAACTTTCCATTCCTGCACTGCATTTATGCAGTTTACAGTGATCACGGTGGCAGATTTAACATTAGAATTAGGAGTAACTGTTGAAACACGAGGTCTGTGAATCCTTAGAGACGTAAATAAAATCAGCTTCTCATTTCTAGCTAACAATGGTGGATTTTGTTGGTTAAAATAATGACTTAGAGGCAGATTTTCAAGTGTAGCTGGCCGCTCCTTGAGTCAACCAAGAAGTCCGTCTCCAGCCGACATTTTAATGTTATCATCTGACACCTTTTAAAACAAGAACCCTGTGAAAGTGTAAATGTAAAGTTACCTGACGTCTGCGTGCATGATGTAACATTAATGCTAAAGGCCAAAGCTAAAGCTAGCTTATATCTCAGCAAATAGTGGTCGGATGGTGAAATACGGCAGGTATATCCGCCCTCAGACCAAATAAGTCAGTAAATGTTTGCAGGTGCCATTTGAACCTAGTGCATGTTGTGCTGACAGATGGCACTCTACGCTGACAGTTCAAGGATGGTGAGGGGTGTGTCATTTCCAACATAACACCTGTATAGTTCACTTTTTCAGTTTTATTAGATTTTTATCTGTATGCAAATATATTTAGCATTTTTACATTGCATTTATGTGCGTGAATTAATTGTTTGTCGTGATTTTATGCTGTTGTGTTTGTAAGCCAGCTTGTCTCAATTTGTCTTGAATTGCCCCCCCGAGGGATGAATAAAATTTTAATTGAACTGAATAAACAAGGCTTTTGCAACACATGAAACAAAACAATGCTGTGACTTGTTTATATATATATTATTTTTACTTTAATGAACCTTCCAATGTCCTTGGAAAAATGTCACAAGGGGGCCAAATCTTGTTGTTGAACATTCTGCACATGGTTGATTTAACTCTAGCTAACTCAGCCTGGCAGCGAGGACTTTTAAATGGCAAATTTTAAAAATATCTTATCTCTGAAACAACCCACAGAATGAACAAACAGGCCTGCCTTAGAACACAGTCCTGTTCAATTAATGGTTTTACATTATTAGCATGCAGCCTGATAGCTGGGGTGATAGTGGTTGTGCTGCACTGACATTAAGTGTCAACACAGGCTGAGCAAAACCAACAATTAACTAATGTGAGGCTTGTAACAGTGAACATGCTGTAACTGAGAGCTGCCCTCATGGACAGGTTTAAAATAATTTCTATTGACAGATATCTGGATGTAAGGGACAAGATCTGGGTATCAGAAATGTTCTGGTTTTTGTTCGAAGTCCGAGTCACATCGACCAGTGAAGTTTGAGTGGGCTTTGTTTGCATGAAAATAAAAAGTCCTGTGGAGAGGCGTAACACATTGGCCGAAATACAGTCTTGGAACCCATCACTTATCATTTAACAACAATTTAACTATTTATTAGCTATGTTTGTATGCATCTCCATTCATCTGCTTATATTCTCCATGTTCTTTCTCACATCTCAAGTTGCTAATGAGACACAATGTCCGGTGCACGGAAACAAAATATAACCTAAAAGGGGAGGTAATAAATAAATAAGAATTGAATAAAATTAAACAGCTAAGGGGTGTCTTCTAATAATTTTGAGGCATCAATAATGTTCAATAGTTTCTGTTGCTCTTTCCTTTTCCACAGTTCTCTCATAAATACAACTAGTACAGGCTGTGTCTTAATACATTTACATTTGTGAATGAAGAATTTACCTAAAATTAGTAAGGCATTCAGCTGAAACTCAGTTTTCTTATCTGCAAGTTTGATTCCAAATGTGATTATCAGCATTTATGGTAGAGTATTTCTCTATTCACTATCTATTTTTCACTTCCTGTACAGACACACATTACTTGCAAAAACTGGGCAATCCTTTGGTTTCCCGTTTTTCGAAGGAGATCAGACACTTTTCCCTGCCGCATCCTGGAGCTGCAACTCAGAGGTGGTGGTAGATGCCAAAGAAACCACGTTGTTGGACATTCACCGGTGTGGTTAACATGACAATTTTCCCGACAAGCCCAGGCAAGACAAGACAAGACACGACCAGACAAGACATGATCAGACAAGATTAGATTACAGAAAATCGGATTAGATAAGATTAGATACGATAAGATAAGCATCCAGAATATGACACATACATAAAACCATAAAACACAGCGTATCACAGGAATTTGAACGCAGCAATTTCTATCCACTCTAACTCTACATTTACCTTTATGATCTATAGTTTGACTGACAGGTTGAGTTTCGGGGAATGACAGGACCAGCAGTCAGCACAATGTATAGGAGAGTACACACAAACACCTACGCACAGATGTATGGCATATACCTGTCTCCTTAGGTTAGCAGAAGTCTACAGTAATCGTATTTGCCAGCTTCTTGGCAGTTTCAGCAAAGCAGTCAATCTGATAGCAGGGTCGAAAGGGTCCACGAGGATGTGTGTATGCATGTGTGTGTATGTGTGTGAAAGAAGTGCAATAAATAGCATACAATGCTATGCTAGCCACTGGGCAGCATGAAAGGGAACAACCGAGAGGGATGGAGATAGAGACCCTGCCCTCTGACAAACAGAGAGAGTGAGACAGATGAGAAAGTGAGAGCGGGAGATGGAGAGAGACAAAGTGAGAGGCAGAGAGAGAGACATATGAGAAAATCGATGCTGTGTCCACCAGGGACAGAATGTCATGACAGTTTTTTTACTCTGTGGTATAATGGAGGGCTGGAGCCTTTTTACTGCAGGAGTCACCTTGTCTAATGGAGGGAGGGATGGGGGAGGGCGGGTGTGAAAAAGAAAAAAAAAGGGGAAATATTAAAGATAGGATATGTAGGATTTGCCAGTTTCTGTTTGTAAATGCAGCAGAAAGACAGCTGATTCTCATCTCTGGATGTCAAACTCACGTTTTGGGTTGATAAAGTAAGAAGATACAGATGGGATCTCAGTGGATGCAGGCCACATTTCTGGTGGGTCTTGGGTGAT
>JAJHUR010089326.1:0-49801 GCA_027495735.1 Lutjanus campechanus
TGGATAATGAATGTGGTGATATACCCTACTAAGCTGTATGTTGGCTGAGACAAATCTCCTCTCTCTCTCTCTCTCTCTCTCTCTCTCTCTCTCTCTCTATCTATCTATCTATCTATCTATCTATCTATCTATCTATCTATCTATCGTTCGATCTATCCACACAAGTCCACACAAAATGTATCTAAATACATGATCTATAATATAATTCAAGGATGATAAAATTTAATATGATTACTATGATTTAGTGCAACTCGATGCAGTGCGATCTAGACATCACCAAGTATGTTCTTACTTTTGCTAGCTTTACGAGCATCCTCAAATTTCTTGTCACCTGCATTATTTTCATCATGCCGTCTCATCCGCCAAGTGATTTGTCGCGATACCGCTGAACTTACTAGCTGTTATACAGAATATCAATCTATCTTCCTATCTCCTTTTCCATCCTTCCAGATTTTCACTGCTCTCCATTCCTTTTCCACAAACAAGTAAAAATCATCTTTCGGCAACAACCAGATTCAGCAAATTGATGTTCATAAAGTAATGAAATGCACAGAAACCAGTGGTTACCTGGGCAGAATAAAAACAATCCAAAATATCAAATGCGCTTTGAAAAATGAACATCAATAACAAAAAATATGTGTGATTTTGGGCCAAAATATTCAAAAGCAGAATGCAAAAAAGAAAGTATTGTCCTTTAGTCCCTTTCCAAAGCAGTATTATTCTAACCAATCAACCTTTACTTTCAAGAACATCTATTGAACAATGGCAAGCGAAAGCATGGTGGGCTGAAAAGAAAGAAGCAACAGGGAAAATCAATATAGCAATTATGTGTGCAGATAATGGACATCAAGGTGTTATTTGGAGTGACCGAAAAGAAGAGGTGACATAAAGCCAATTCAAATAGTGCAAACATTTCATTGTCTCACATCTGGCGCTTCTGACATGGATTTAGTGTCACCGGGCTCTAGAAAAACAACAGAGTTTTTGTTGTTTTCCTGCATCGCCACAGCTGAATTAGAATTATTTAACACTATCTAATCATGGGGTTTTTTCTTTATATTTGCACCCAATCACCAGTCGCTTTCAGAAACTCGGTTAGCTATTATGTTTTTATCGTCTGCGAAAAACCCTGAAAACACAAGCAACAAATACAACGATTACCTAATTTAGATCTTAGAGAACAAAATCCACACACGCACTCACACACACGGAGTGGCATGGGGCAAGTGTAGGAGGAAGAAGGACAGGGAGACAGATAAATGTACACACACACACACACACATACACACATACCCCCTCCTTGCTTTTACCTGCTCAGAAGAGGTCACCTCCAGCTCTGTCAAGCTTTGCAGGTGGGTCAGAGATCTGGATTTGATAACTGGAGGGAGTTTAGAGAGCAGACATTTGACAAGCATGACAATGCTCTGACAGCCCTCATTGGGCCATGATTAATGACTGACATCCCTGTCGCCTGTCTCGTACAGAATGCAAATGCAGCGCTGGGAGAAAATTACCCTAATGTGGCCCGTAATTGGATGCAGGAAGTATCACGTAAAGCAAGAACGCGATGGGGCTTTTTGCTCCTGAAACAAGGGCTTTATTATAGCAAACACATACTGAGATGATGAGAGAGATGCTGTAGCGTGATTGAAAATGACCGCCAGCAAATCCTTCTCATTTGTAGTAACACATTGACATTTAGCAGTGAGTCGAGGGATGAGCGCAGTCGATGTTGGTGTCTTGAGTTGAAAAGTCACTCCTGAGCTGGCTCCCTCGCTTCATGCAATAATCGTTTTCCTTTCGCTGTTTGTTCAGATGTTAGGGCAGCTGGTTCATACCTGACATGGTGGTTGTGTCAATGTTTTTTGGAAATTAACTCTACTTGTGCCACATAAAGACACAAGCACCAAATGTATTAGCATTGTTGCACAGGTTTGACATTGAGTAGGTGCTCTAGGTGCTCCGTTCAAACAGCTGGCATCAGATTTTAATGAATATGCATAACGGATATCATGCACTGACATTTGTCGTTGAGTGTTTTGACTGGAACTGCAGGTTCACTTTACCTCCTCAAGGGCACTGAGTTCTAATACAGTGGCTTTGTGAGACAACCAAAAGTTTAGAGAAAATAAAGTCTGGAAAATAAGAAGGCGGGTGGGCTTAACATTAGTCAAAGGTCAGCAATTGCCTTGGAGCCCAAGCTACCAAGCACACCGTAAAATGCCTCATAAACTTGTGGAAAGTTTTGTTGTTTTTAAAATACTTTTCATTAAATAATCATGTCTACTTAAAAATCTATGCTCTAAAATGGCATCTGAATACTGTCTCAGGGCTTACTTAGACTATTTATTGACCATACTGCTTATACTGTAGTATCTGTGGAAATGTTTTTGTCAGATATTAGCCAACTTCTGTGAACAAATATCTTGATGTGGTGTGCAGTCTGTTGGAAAATTAAACAAAGCTACCCCAGCAGTGCTGAAAAAAAGAGGAAGCAGGAGGATACTAAAAGACTATACCCACCCCAGCCACAGCCTGATCACCTTGATGCTATCTGGCAAGAGGTGCAGAAGTATCCACTGCCCTACCACCTGACTTCAAAACTACGTCTTTCCCAAGGCTGTGAGACTGTTTAATTCATCCTCAGCTCTTAACTTAATATTTATTCAAGGATTGAAAAAAGGGCGGAGAACAAGGGATGTGGGGGACCCCATGCCTGTGTTTGCCTTAGGCCCCAAAATGACTAAATCCGATATTGCAAATGAGAACAAAATATCTGGTTTCTGTGGAACTGCTGAATATATTTTCAACCTCCTTCTTTCCTATACCGCAGTGCTAAAAACATGTCAGTTGTTGTACATGTTCCTTCACTTTTTCGATCTACTCTGTCTGTGCTATGTACTTAGCCCTGACGTGGTTCCATTCAGCTATTCAGCAACGCCTCGCTGAACGCTATATCAAGTGAGCAAGTACTTTAATGAAAGGAATGATTTAAAAGCACAGCCACACTTTTCATTTGATGCCGATTGCTCCAAGTGCTTCCACTGAAAGACACATGTCCTTTCTGACACACAGTGCAATCCTGAAAGTTGTTCTACTCTCCACATGACATTTACATTGAAAAAAATACAAGCTAACATTGATGTTTTTAACCTTTTCAAGGGGAATCAATTAATCAGAATTTTGATATTATTTTGCATCCTTTGCACAGTTTGCATTTACTACTTTCTGGGTAGGTTTATGAAAATAAAACCAAAAATGACACCACACAAAACCATAAAGGCGAGAAAAAAAACAGAATAATATCTGCGATCTTCAGTCATGATACTGTATGTGTTTGATCGTCTCATTTGCAATAAAAGAGCAAACCGTAAAGTATGAAAGCCACTGGGAGCAGAAGGGGGAATAATTGTCACAAAGCGACCTGATGATGCTGTTGGGGGGGAGGAGGGAGGGACACTTCCATGACATCCTCCCTGTGGTGGGAATAAGTGTCAAAAAGCAGGACTGCTTTTGAAGACTGCTGCAATTACAAAGGCAAACAATTATGAGAAACCAAGAGAAAAAAAAAAAAGATGTACAGTAATGAGCAAACTTGATATTCTGTATGTGCTATTGCCAAAAGCAGGCGAGGCTGAATGTCTCTTGTGAAGTTCCTCATTATCCTGATTGTATAATAGATATAATCAAGCAACAATGTCCAATTAGGAGTGCATTGGCAGGCCTCTATCTAAAAAATGAGAAGGATAAGCGAACAATTGACACTGTAAATTTGTTTGTATGAAACACTGGGGTTGCTCCTTCATCAGAGAGATATTGATGAATCCTAGAGCTTAAAAGGGAAAAAAAGAGGAACTTTGACGTATATCTGTGATATGATGGAGGCTGGGGGATGTGAACAAACAGTCCTTTCCAGGTGGTTTGAGTGATTGCCTAATCCCCTGTAGCTAGATGATTGCAGAGCAAGGTCAGTTTGAAGGCTCAGACTGATTGAGTGCTGTCTGTGGTCGGGGGGTTCGCTCAAGCCTCTGATGCCATTAGATGGACAGCGGCTGAAGATTCACTCTGGAGTTTTTCAACACTTGAACCAAACCTGTCCAAACTGAATGACTGGTGTGCCAGTAATCAGGACGGCATACTGACGGGAACAAAATAAACACAATCATCAGGGCTGTGTAACCATTAATAATCAGATGGAAAGAAAGATCATTTTTAAACTGTGATTAAAAAAGGACTGCAGATTCAGTTGTACAGGCTTGGGCACAGATCCAAAGGGCAAAGGGTACGTGTGAATTATAGTTTAAATAAATTATGTAAATAAGGATATGTATTTAACTCTTTCCCCACCATTGACGAGATATCTCATCATTTAAACCACAATGTTTCCCTTGCTGTTTTCACTGCGAGGCAGTAGGCTGTGACGCATCATTTGACAAAAAATTGTCACTCAAAGAAGGGAACCACTGGAATTAAGCAGCAGCAGAAAAAGACACTGTTATCTATCTTACAGCTAACAACTGCAGATCCATGGGTCAGAGATCATCATGAACCAGCCTCAGAGCCCAGCCATGGAGGCTCACACTGCAGCCTCCGCAACTCCACAGCACCCAGGACACAGCGAGGCTGTTTACACTGCAGCCTTTGGGACCCACACGGCAGCCAGGGCAGAGAGCACTCCAGCCCTCTCAGACAGTGTTTTTGGGGGTGGGACACACACACCTAATGTTAACCACACTGGTGACAGTGATGTCACACATGTAATATAAATATATACGTGACTTAAAAAAAGAAAAAGAAAAATATAAACACTTCTTTCACAAAAACGCTGTTTTTCTCTGTTTTTTGTCTGAAAAGGGAATTTTTCGATGAAAAAAACCCCCCAACATTCAAGTCTTTATAAAAAAGAACAAAGCTATAACAAAACATTTTTTTGTGTCTGAAAGTGAAGATCTGTTCTTTCTTTTGATGTATTCCATGTTAACATATTCATTGAACTGAATATTTTGTGGTTCACAACTTTATTAAAAAACGCTAGCGGGGGAAGAGTTAATATAAGTCTTTTGAAGTAATTCACACATAAACAAAACAGGTTTTTATGTCCCCCCCATTCCCTACCCATCCTGTTAAGTGGTATGAACCACCTATGTCACTTTTGTGTAATGAAAACAAGTGCTGTAGTGCTGGCCCAGTCAATTAATTATGGGCCAATCAATTAATTATATACTTGAAAATATGTATTTAATAGAAGCCATTTCGACTTTTGAAATAATTCATACATAAACGCAACACATTTTTATGTCTCCTGTATCTATCCTGCTAAGTGGTGTAAAGCTCATATGTCACTTTTGTCAGGTGAAAACAAGCACTGTAGTGCCGGGCCAAGACAACACAGGGGGTGGGGTGTATGTGTACATGTGTGGTGTGGTGTGGGGGGTCCTACGTAAAGTCACATGTGTGCTGATTGTGCCTGTAGCTCAAAGTGATCAAGAAGAGTCTTAGTGAAAACATGTTCCTACCGTAAAACACTTGCTTTTAGAATGCAGTTTGGTTTAACAGTCTGCTACTTGAAAGATCACTATAAGCAGAGGGTATTAACGTGAATAATTCACATAAATTGAGCTGACCCATGTTCTTATAATGAACCTTGTAAACAGCATAAAGTAGCATAGGAAGTGGAACTAAAACCAGCCTGTTTTTGTAGTAGGCACTCGGGGTAAAAGTCCACTTAATAAGAACAAACTGCAATTAAAATAGAGACAGCAGCAGATAAGTCCAGGGCTGAATTTCAGTTCAAGTTGTAATGAGATTTGCACCCATGAGTTCAAAATATTTCAAATCCTGTCTGACTGTGTTGTTGTCTTTTTTCTTCTTATATACTTATTTATCGCCCCGTCTATGCCAGGTTGAAAAATACATGATAACCGTGTTATGATCCCCAACTGCCTCTTCCTAGTTCCTGCCTGATTTTTATTTGCATGGCATCGGATATCAACTGCTTTCTGCTAAATAAATCCTGTTGTCAGTGTTGTCAAGCTACATCTTGTACTTCATCGACACCCGTTTATTTCTCAGGCTGTCATTTTGTTACTAAACTGGGTTTGTGGTATAAAATTCAGCATTTCCTGGGGCTGCAATTGGATCACCCCCTACCGTTATGTACATTCAAATACCGAGGGAAACTGCTGTTCTGTATATCAAACTCCGCTAGTCTGCAGCAGAAATCCTTTGTGCGGACATCTCTGTGACAGCTCCTTGGCAACTTGTACGCCTGTGTGCCACAAGCTCCCTAAGCTGACTGTTTGGATCAAGTGGGAAGAGGCAGCAATCCCAAAGAGAACAAAATAGCAGATCCCAGCAGCTTTCACAGCCGATGCTATGAGATTTACTCAACTGGAGAGGAGGGTGTGGATGCGTGTGTGTGTGTGTGTGTGTGTGTGTGTGTGTGTGTGTGTGTGAGATGGGGAGGGGCATAGATGTACTTTGAAATCTTTTGAAATGTCAGAAAATAAGAGTCACATTATGTTTCCATAATGGTGATGCAGTGAAGCTTAGGTGTAGCGTCAACATGCAAATGTGTGAGATAATAAACCTGTGACATTTTTTTTCTTTTAAAAGGCTTAGGAAATGGATGACAGCTTTTTTCCCCCTTTGCCACGTGCACTCTGAAGTGTCAAGCTTATCAATTGTTGCAAATTACTAACACATTTGGACTCAAAGCAAATATGCATTTTAAAATAATGCTCAAAAGGTAAATATCCATGTAAATATTTTGAAAGTATTTGATTAATTGATGTCTACCTTTATTTGCTCTGTAATGCATCTATTACGTAATCATTATGACTGCATTTCTTTCAGATTTTCTGGATTCTGAATTTATAGCACATATTTTGTAAATGTATAATTCATCTTTGCTGACTAAAAAGTAATTTAAATTTTTTGGTGACACATAATAACCATCATTAATGAATGGCAAAAATTAAACTTTAGTTAATAGTCAATAAGCAAAAAAAGATGATTGTGTTAATTAATTATTAGTAATGCTATAATTTATGATTTTTAATCATAAATTAGCTGGTAAATTATGTACTGTATCATAGTTAATAAAAGACAACCACAGCTGCATCATGATTAAACTAATAAACTAACAGTTTATTGTTGCACACAGTATATCATTTTATCTACTTTATTAAGTATTTGTTAATGATTACCAAATGATTTTCAAACAGAGAAGAAATCATCGCACAGTTAGATGCACCAGATATTTGTAACACCTTATTAATGGTTAATAATTAGTTTGTAGACCATTTATAAATATTATTTGGATGTTTCTTATAAAGTTTCAACTGATTTCCATTAGCTGCAGTCTAAATCTTCCTGGGCTCCACACCAAACACAATAGCATATACATGACAGTACATAATCACAAAAAACATCCCATCCCATTGTTGACTCCTAACAAAGAAACAAGAAAAGAGAACACATTGCTCAAATTTTAATGACCTTCCACTGGCTACCAATTTGTTTTAGAATTGATTTTAAGATTTTACTTATTATTTTGAAAACTCTTCATGACCTGGCCCCAGAATATTTATCTGAACTCCTGTCCTCCTATCAAACAGCGCACAGGCCTCAGATCCTCAGGCGGGAACCTGCTGACTTTTCCCAACTCACGCTTAAAGGAGACTGAACATTTGCTGTTAGAGCTCCTCGGCTGTGGGTTGACCTGCCTGAGGAGATCTAGGTTGCTAAATTTGTATCTTCTTTTAAATAACATTTTAAGACTTATTTCTATTTAAAAAAAAAAAAAAAAAAAAAAAAAAAACTTTTGAAAAAAGTTTTCTTTTAATCTTAATTTTCAACAAGTTCATCACACTGTACAGTACTTTGTCCTTGACATTGGTCTTAGGTTTTGCATTGCATCTATTTATATTTTATTCATTTATATATCTATTATGGCACAAATTGTTGTTTCTATCCTTGGCATTTTATATGCTTTTCAATCATCCATTTATTCTTCTTTTATTCCTAATGCCTGTCTGTTTGTTCATTCATTAATGGGTATTTTATTGTTGTATTTTATGTGTAAAGCGCTGTAATGCTGGTTTTGTGCTATAAGATATAAGTATTATTTTTAATTTCCATTATTTTTATATTATTGATTTTGAAGACCCCCCATGTACAAAAGTGTTAGTGTTTCAACCATAATAAATCCAAATTATCAAAATAAAAATGTCCTCTGGCTTCTTTTTAACTGGTTAACAGATGACTCACTGTACTCTTGCCTGGTAAAATGTGAACACTGGCTTGTTTCATCCGATTTCATGTAGAATCAAACCCAGTGGCAGGCATTAAAAATAACAATATTATAAATAGTTGATCTTCTTGCTGATGGTCTCGTTTGCTTCTGTAGGTCATCTAGAAGCATCAGTATTAAATTGAGACTGTTTCATAACCAGTTAAAAACGCCTTGTAGTAGCTTTAAATATCAATTTACCATTTATTAATGATGTTTATCATAGTGTTACCAAATCATTTTGTTTCCCATTTGACACCCATATACAGATGAAATCAAAGATGATTTTGAGCGCACACGGCTTTGTTTACATTTCACTTTTCATTCCTCTCATAATCCCCTAAATCGCACACACTGGTTCGCTCTCCGCTGCTGATTCTCGGCCAACTGAGCCTTAAAGAAACGGGCAGAATTGGTTCCAGTCCGGTGGACACTCCACATCATTTAATGTATTCCAGTCTATTACCACTTTTGTTCTGACACCTCATTCTTTTCCACCAATATATGAGGGGGTCATTCAATAACTGACACCTCTCTTCCATACCGTAGTCACATCTCTGTTGCTGTTTGAGCATGTGTCACAGCTGAGAGGCCTGAATTTCAAGAGATAGATTTGCTGACAGAGACATCCCATCACTCCTTGGGCTGAGGATCGTGCAGGAAATGCTGCACTGTAAAGGTGCAGTAGCCTTGTCACTTTCATCTGAGGTAATTGATCACAGCAGACAACAGCTGATGTGTGCAAGTCAATTGTAGGGGGCACAAGGATGCTGCTTATTCAGATAAAAGATCTCCAGCATCCCCACCAGTCACTTTAGGTACGTACTCTGATTGACAGGAAATCAACATGGCACGAGGTTTCAACTTTGGCAATTTTTGGTCAAATATGACCAGAAATATAATATGCATTAAATCCCTCGCCACACACTCGACAGGCTGCCCATATGAGCCACTGGAACAGAGGCATCTCGCTGTCATAGTGCAGGTGCACTGGGAAAAATGTTCAGACTTAAAAAAAAACAGGCATACCCTGGGACTTCTCAAATGCCACTTAGCATTCAAGGGCTTTGGGATTCATTAGTAGCCCAACAGACTGGTTAGATGGAAGCATCTGTTATGTGGTTCCAGTCCTTATGCCATCAATGTCACAAATAATCACATACAACAGGTGGGTTTACAGCTACAGGTCCTTTACCATTCAGCCTGCTGCATTACCTTCCATTATCCTGTAGTATTTGTACACAACATGTGAGTCATTTTTTTAAATATTATTGCAAATGAGATACATTTTCTATATGTGTATTCTTTTATTAGTGTTTAGCATCACAGTGTGGAGCTAAATTGATTATGTAACAGATTTTAAAACACACTGCCTGTCAGTTATTGACAGACAAAGTTTTGATCAATGGTTCTTCATCAGGTATACGTACAAACAAATGATTGATGTATCATCATAAGAGAAAAACAATTCATCATATGCAAGTCACTTTAAGCCTCAAAACTAGAACACAATGTAATCACATCATAGAATATTTTATAGACTCTTTTAAAGGGTGAGGCTGGTGATATTTGATATTTTTCTTGTTAACAAACAACATGAAGGCCAAAACAGCAATGAAGTGATGCTAATGATGAGTGCTGTCTGTGTATCCACAGCCTGATACTGTATATTTTATTCCCAGTGTTGGGGAAGAAACTTTGAAAGCTTAGCTTTGCAAGCAACCAATTACTTCACACTGGCAGCAGCTGAACTACAGCAAAGCTACCCTGGGGAAAAATAGTTTGGTTAACTACAGCTACATGTGATACGAATTTGATAATATAGCTTGCATGTGCATGCGAAAATTAAAACCAAATCATTCCTCTACAAATGCTTTTTTAGATCATTTGTTTAGTTAGTAGTCCACTTACAATGTTCATCAACAAAATAAATAAATAAAGCTACAACATTTACCATTACAATACAATAAGTCATAGAAACTCAATAAGTTGACTTCATTGCAAAGAAAGTGCCCACTTGTTCAGAGGTTTAACATAAACCCAAAAAATGAAATTTCCCATTATTCATGGGAATGTTCAAGGAATGCCAGCTTTGGTTTTATACACTATGTCCATCAGTCAGTAGATAAGCCATGCTTAAATTAAAAAAAGAAGAAAAGAAAAAAAACGCCTTTCTTTTTATGGCCCAAAATGGTCTTTTTCAGTAGTTAACTACACAAAAAAATGGCAAAAAAAGAGTAATTTAACTATTTGAATCACTATGTTATATCACTGTAGTTGAATGTACCAGCAAGGTACTGCAAAATATATTTAAACTGTAGTTTAATTGCATTTGGTTCACTATTCCCCAATACTGGTTATTCTTGTTTGCCAAAGAGTTCTTTGTCCAAAAACTGCAAAAATGTATGTTAATAAGCTATATCTAATAAGCACTGTTGCATTAGTTAACATGAGCACTGTAGTTTATTTTGAATTAACACCACATACACTGTCATGCCACTAAAAATACTCAAATGTGTATTATTCAAAAAAAAATTTTTTTTGTTCCAGTAAATATACCATATACTCCTGTGTGGATAAAATTTGCTTAAGACTAAAGTGCCTAGTTGTTGGATATTACTGAGCAAGAAAAATGGAACTATGTTTATATTTGGAGGTTTTTGGAGGAGGAGACTTTGTTAAACAAAAACAAAAAATATAGAATTTATCTAACCTTATCCCTCATGGACCCAATTCCACAAATTGCACTACATGATAGTTTGTGTGTGTAAGGCCAGTGGTGTTATATTTATGCACAGCTGTGATTTTTATTCATGTTACACCACATAATGCAAGGGTTGGAGGCTATCATAAGCAATCCTATAATTGAATGTTATTCAATTCAACAGGTCTACAAGAATAGCACCCTTATGAAGCATGTAATATTAAACTTATGATATATTCAGTTCACTCAACAATATTACAATGGGTCTTTCTTTAAATCTAGAGCATCTAGAGCTCCAAATATGGTCTCAAAAATGGGATCAACATCTTTCTCGCACAGTTTCAACAAAAACAGAATCTGGGATATAAAATTAAATACACAGCATAATTCAATACACACTCTCTTGGTTGTGCTGATTGATGGTGTAATGTTTAATTCTGCATGGTACAACCTTGACGAAACAAACACAGATCTAAGTTGAAATAGCCACCCATAGCTAACAGAGCAGAGTGGTTTATGATATTATTTATTTAATGTTTACACAGAGTGGGTTGGCTGATCATACGAGCTCTGTCTCCAAGAACACATCGCTCCTCATCCTCCATCACAAACACTCAACTTTATGAGTCCTCGTACTGAGGGTATCTATAGATGAGCGGACAGTTTTGTCACAGACATCTATAAATAAAGATGTCATAACGAAGACTTTTTTCCCTACTGTCTGTTGAATGTTTATTGGCTCCTGTGTCGTCCTGAGAGAGATGCGTTCTACTTTTTCCTTTCTGAAGTAGCCCCGACACAGGTTGAGTTCGAGGTTCCTGACCCATTTCGCCAAGCGCCTCCTGCTGTGAAAAAACATCATAATTATCGGAGGCTGTGAACTTGACACTTGTCGCTTTTGAATGGGGGAAATGATGGAAGTGAAGATGGATGCGGAAGTCTCCTGTGGACGTAATCACACCATCCTCAGAACCTACAAATTATTGTGAGAACACAACGGGGAGCATCTGGTAAGGGACAGACAGCTCTGTTGAAATGGGAGGCAGGAAACCATTTTCACATCAGATGGATCATATTGAAGATTTTAGCCATTTTCTCTGATGAACAAGATAAAAGACTACTCTTGGTAATTTTGAAAGATGGTAAAATTATTTTTATTTTATTTTTTTTTTACTTTTTCCCATTTTGAATATTCTGTTCAGTGAGTTTTTTTTAAGTGGGACCTGTTATACTTTTCAACTCTATATTTTTATTCTGCAGTTCCACCTGAAAAGCTCTGCATGATTCACAGTTTAAAAACATCCTTATTAATCTTATGCAGCCACGCTCTGTCTGAAAGAAGGCGTTTTAGCTCCTGTTTCTTTAAGGACCCCTTCCATAAAAGCCAACTTCCCGGAAGTCTGTCAAGGGGGCAGCATCACAGATCTATTATATAAACCCAGATAGGGCATGCCCCTTACCCTTACCTATTGCAGCAAAAAGACACCATTATAAAAGAAATGTCTGCAAAACTGTGAACAGAACACTTTGAACTGCAAAAAAGCTCAGTTATGACTGTTTCTATGGTGTGTTTTTGATTCACTGAGGTTTTACATGGACGGACACACACACACACACACACGCACGCACGCACGCACGCACGCACACACACACACACACACACACACACACACACACACACACACACACACACTACTGCACATACACATATATATACATATATACATGACCAATTATCATTAGACTGAATGGGAGTCTTTATGTGATGAATCCAGTTCATATAATACATATGACAATGACAGACAATGTGAAGCACAGCACTGGGGGCCAGAAGTCATTGATTTCTGTACCAAAACACAACTTCATTCACTGCTTTTGGCGAAACTGGAGAAAATACCTTCTGGACTTCCCTGTGTGTACTGCGACTGCTCTGCCTCAGCTTCTGATGATTTACAGAGTTTCCCGATGGACACTTAGTTTGACTTGTTATCAGGTAGCTACTTTAGCCACTAGCTCAGACATAAGTCAACAACCCCGGTGCTATTCAGTACAGTCTCTCATCCTTTTGCAGATGTGCTCAATGGCATTTAACAGACAAAGTAACTCAGCATATAATAGTAATATGGGGCACTGAATTTGATTAATTTACTATTTGTCAGACCACAAGTATTAATGACAGAGGCAGCGGAGTGTTTCTGGGGACCGATTACTTTACACAAACACACTTTTACAACTTTATTCACTTTTGCTGAAATTTGAATTTTTTTCTGTTTTTCCCTCAGATATCTTTCAGCTGTTTTGTCTCAAATTTCTGGAGTTTTTATGGAGTTTGCTGATGGACAAAGCTTTCCTTAGTGGTGACTGCCGTGACTGGGAGCTCAAAACACATGTGCATGCACACACACACACACACACACACACACACACACACACCCTGAAAATTTGATTGACCATCTCAAGTGTCACCCCATTGTCCTCAAGTATGATTGGTTGTTTGCCAGTATTTTATATGTGCATTGTTTTCTTTTGTATATAGCCTACATTTAAATTTTTACAGGGTTAATTTACTAGAATAATAAATCATAATGATATAAGGTATTCTTCATGATGGAGTGTGGCGGATGAATTTACAGCCTGAGAAAAGAGGAACAATGGAGGTGCAATTTATTTTTGAGGACTTAAAGAATAAAGTATGGAAGCTTTATGTTCTATGGTGCCACTCCGTTGTGTTGTAAATGGCTATTTGACTTTTGAATAAAAATTTTAAACACAGAAATGTAAGAAACTGTAAGATACTGTCATGCTAGTAATTACATTAGAGAAATGGTATCTTAAAGTATGCATGTGCATGTGCATGTGCATGTGCATGTGCGTGTGTGTGCATGTGTGTGTGCGTGTGTGTGTGCATGTGTGTGTGCGCATGCATACGCATGTACCACCCCTGCAAAAATCAGTACCCCACTTGGGCCACCACAGTAAATTAGTCTGGAAACGCCCTGAATATAATCCTGACGAGTCAAATACAGGCAGTCCAACTGGGTGGGTGTGCTGTGCCTGGAGCAATGAAATAAATTCACGTCGACTTGACATGGACTCGTTGTTGAAACTCAAAAAAATATTGGATACACTGCATTTAAAGCACTTTTGCTCACAGGGATTATTTTTGTTATGCCAATTATTTGAAACTTTGGCCTCGGTTAATACAAAGATCCAAAACTGTAACATCATGTACAGACAGGAATTAAGAGAAAGCATAACAGGTCCCCTTTATTGCGATGACAGATGCCTATGGTTTTGTTATATAGCATTCTTTCTTTGCAGTTCATGTTGCTGAAGCCGGAGTCTGGTGCACTTATTCTGATGTAACTTTAATCTGTTCTTATTATGATCACAGGGCAGATTTGAATGTGTTAATAACCACTAACTGCCTTGTCAGTCAAGAAGCAAATTGTTCCAGTTTAGTCCATAGCTTTGCTTCACAGAGATCCCCTCATCAATCGTAATTCATATATAAGATTTAAACATCTGGTTGGTCCTCCCATCCAAGCTGTTTTCAGCGTTTTTGATGCTTCGCTTCAAATATCTTGCATCGTGTATCTAATGTTTACAGCTTAGACACACCTTACCAGCTGTGTGGAGGTTTTTCTCGGGATCCTTTTCTTTTTTTCCTGCTGTGATTCATATGTGTTACTTAATAAAAATGGATTATGTGAACATTATCTTCCAATTACTCTTTAAAGTTTTTTGTTTTGTTTTGCTTTTTGTTTTTTTGTTTTTTTTTCATTCATGTCATATACGATATACAATAGAGTAGAATTTAGACTTAAGTTTCTTGACTGGCCTCTGGAGGAATGCATACATAAATGCATAAATAGTACAAATGAATAAAAATACAGTTGTGTGGTGATATGTGTTTACTCTGGAATTAAGGCTGAAGACATAGTGCACACACATTTGAGCCTATTTCCATAAGACACATTAAAGGGTCCAGGAAAAAAATCTGATTCCTCAGTTTTAAATTGCCGTGGACACAATAGCAATTTCAGGGTTGTTCAAGTTGAGACAGTGCAAGAGATCTCTGAGGCTTGTCGACCTTTATCTCAGCAAACATCAGAATCCCTATACAAAAAAGCAGAAAATGAGCTATTGATTTTCCGTTTTTCTTTTCCCTTCTCACTTTCTTATTCCCCTCTGGTATTGTCATGCCATAGTCTAAATGAAGGTCAGCATTGGTTTCCTTGTCACTGCCACAGAGATGCACAATAGAAATATAGCAATCCGTGTTTTTGAAAGAAAAAGGTCTTGCAAGAGGTTGCTTTTGTCTTTCGAGGATTAACTGGCTCAATAAAACTTTTCTCTTTAGAGCAACACGGTTTTCAGTATGTGTCAGGTACGTGCACACAATGTATGGAGACTGGGGGCAATTGTGACAGGGGGCAACAGTGACACTCAGTTTGTCCAAACAGAAACAAGCTAGAGAGATGACACTAACTCTGTACATGTTCAGTAGCATTCTCTGTCTGCCTGTGGAAAAGGAGCAGGAAAATTTCATGTCGGCAGAGGTACACAACAAAAACTGGTCTTGAGGAGGTTACTTTTTGAATGTACTGTATTTTTCTTCTGCTGTTTAATGTTTGGATGACGACAAATTTAAATTTATGTCAGATTAATCTCATGGTTATTGGTTAAAAATAAACCTGAACAAACTTTACTAAGATAGATTTTGCTAACTAGCACACAAGATTTTATCATGGCTGCAAGATGGGGGGTAAATGTAAGACTGTGTTACAGTTACCCACAAGCCACATGGCCCAATTAAAGCCCCTTGTTTGTCTGTGTTGAGAAACATATTTTATGACATTTAAATGTAAAATTACTTTCAACTTAAATCAGACATAGAATATATAGAATAGAATATATAGTTGCCACTCGAATGGTTGACCAGTCTTCTGCAAAAATAGATGTAGATTTGAACCATAACTGCACGCTGCAGAAGTAATGTAGTTACTTTACAGTGTGATTTCATATGATAGTTACAGCAGGTTAAAATATTATTTTTTTTCAGTGTTAAAATTGCCCCCAGCCATTGTAATACTCTGACTTCATGTATTAAAGTTAATGTTATAGGCTTGTCCCTTTTAGTGAAAGAATATGAAATGTGTAATTACCAAGAGCAAATATATATGTTTCTTATTCTGTGAGTTATGAATGAAAATCTGAAAAATGTTAGATTAGCTCCCAGTCACCCCTATAGGAACAACACATACACTGACAAATTTGCTACATATGAAAAAAACAACTCAATAAAAGAATTTGTTTTAATTACTGACATATAAAACAGTATTTTAATGTTTCTTAAAACTTAAGAGATCTTAACAAATGTGTGAATTCAAAGAAATGTGAGCCTTGACATCTGCCTTTAGCAGTGAATGAGAGATTGGTTTTTATCAACTGTCTTTTTTGTATCATGTTTTCCATCTGAGTAAGCTCAATAATATCAGTTCCAACCCTTCAAAACATGATCTGCAACATCACAGATTAGGGGCAGCAGATGCCCTCTCTCTGGCTCTGTGAGGAATCTAAATGTTCTCTAATATAGACTGAACTGTCCCAGCAAATAAGTATAACAGCTGAAACTCAGTCTTTCCCCTTAGGATGAGCCTCTATGTTTAAACAATCTTTCAGCTATCATATCTATCTGGAGTTCCTCCCCTGCACACGCATTGTGAGATCAAATGTTTGTTACCTGTCTTAGTCTTTTGTCCCGATGCATCTGTTATCCTCTAAGCTTTCTTGCTATCTAAATCAAGTTGAGAGAAAATAACTAAATTTGATGTTTTCTTTTAGGCGCTCATACCCACAGTGCCATCTAATCAACAACATTGTGTTTCATTTGACCCAAGATTGTTTTTCTTGTCATCTAATAGGTGGTGGCAAAGATTCCTGTCATGATGTTGGGTGCATCAGCGGGATCAAACGCTTTCTTAAATCTGCAGCGACATCAGTGTGTTTGACTTGGCGTGCCTCTCTCATCTCAATTCATCACCTCCCTAAGGTGAGCACGCTCTCTTGCCAAATCCAACTCAGTGTACAGTGCAGAAGCCTTTTTTGCATATTCTTCACACTTGTTTATGGTTTACTGAGCAGGTCACTTCCCCTGCTTGCTTGAACAGCTGCTTCAGTGATGACCTGCCCCCCCGCCCCCCACCCTCGTAACAGGGGTTGGAAGACTACTCGTGTGCTGCTCCCTGTCAAGTTCTCCTTTGCTGCTGAGGCCTGCTGGTGACCTCATGCACAGCCTTTACTGGGACCATATGAATAATTTATTCTTTGAATTTAGCCCAACCCTGACATTTCGATGTTTGATGCCCGCAGGCTTTGGCTTTAACAATATAGATAGTGCTCCTTTCCTCTGTGCATCATCAGATAAAGTCCGAAAGCACAGCTAGTGCACTCGATATCAAAACCATGGATATCAGGGATGCTGTATGTTCCACACACTGAATTCCTCTATTCTATTAACTCTTAGAGCAGTATCTCTAGCCATACAATTGGATTTTATATAGGTTGCAGACATTTGAGTTGAAAATATTGTGTTCTGTCAATAGGAAGATAAGATAAGATGGAAATTTAATAATCGCCATGGGGACACACTTACAGAAGAAAATATCAACAGTACACAACAGAAGAAAATATTCATATAAACAAAAATAGAGCACAAGAAAGACATGTAAACATTCACAGATACAAAAACTGTCATTTCAGGTGTACAGCAGGTTAAACTCTAGTTTGAAATGTATAAATTAGTGTATCACAATATGTACTCAGCAAACATATAAACACAGCAATAGAGAGTAATAGAGAGCGTTTCTCCTGCCATGATCGTACATCTACCTGATAGTAGTGTGACATATAGAGATGCTGACTAAACAGCACAATTACTACACAGGTGTCCCTTGGACTAGTCACAATAAAAGGCCACTCTAAAATGTGCAGTTTTATCTTTAAAAAGATGTTTATTAGAGACTAAACTGTGGCTATTTCACATAGGGCTACAGATAATATGTTCTTCCCCAGGAGAGCCAAGTCATGACCTGTGGAAGTAACTTATTACAACTGCTCAGATTACTGTAATTAAGTCTTTATTGGGGCAGTACTTGAACTTAACTTGGAGTTGTTGTTTTTTAAAATCTGTCATTTTACTTATACTTCAGTATTACACTATGCAGTTACTTTTAAAATCAAATTTGCACACTGATTACAACTTGAATTAATTTCTAAACCAATCAACCAACCAAACCAATCTGCATTTTTTTAATCAATAAGGCTCGCAAACGGACCAATGACAACCATGAGCTGAAACTATTAGTTGTTTTTTCAATTAAATGTCAACCATTACATTCATTGTGAACTATTTTGATAATCTATTTATTGTTTTGAGTCATTTTATAAGAAAATTCATATTCTAACTGATCAGCTTCACAAATGGGAATATTTTGCTGTATATCTGTGGGTCGTGGACAAAACAAGGCATCTGAGAACATCACATTCGGTTTGGCAAACAGTGACCAACATTTTTCAAGATTTTCTGACATTTTATCGATTGATCAAGAAAATTATTGACAATTTAATCGATAATGAAAATAATCTTAAATTGCGACTCTAGAACTATGACATTTAGACATAAAAAAAAAAACCCTGTGCAGCAGGCACAGGTTTTGAGAGTTGACTGTGACCACTGAACAGAACAGAGCAGGAGTTGGGAATAATTTAGACTGAAGGTTTGGAGCAACAGAAACACCTTTCAATTCCCTGCTACTGATAATGCATTAAACATCAGTAATACAAACTAATAATAATAATAATGACTAGTTTTTGAGAAGAATACTTTGTACTTTTTACTTACGTATTTTTAATACCAGTCCTTTTACTTTTAGTTGAGTAACAGTTCAATAATGTAATAGTACTTGTGCTTGAGTACAGTTTTTTAGTAATATTTCCACCACAACGCAACTAACGAAAGCAATTCAGAGGCAGAGTTAGGGCAGATCATGAATTTGCCCTCCTAGGAATAAAAATATAACCTGTAGCCCTATGTGAAATAGCCATAGTTAAGTTTTTTCAAGATAAAACTGCACATTTTAGAGTGACCTTTAACTGTGACCAGTCCAAGGGACTATGTCCATGTCATAATCCTGCTATTTAATCAGCATTTTGACATGCCACACCTGTCAGGGGAATGGAACATCTTGAAAAAGGAGAGGTGCTCACTGACACAGCTTTTAACAAATGAATGAACAAAATCTGAGAAGGAGATAAACCTTCATGTGCATAGAGGAACTCTAACATTATTTAACTCATGAAAAAAAGGAGCAAAATGAAAAGTGTGTCCTTCATATTTTTGTTAAGTATTGAAAACAAAGCAGGAAGAGCAAAATAGCAGCAGTTGCACCAGAACGAAGCGAGGGAGGGAGCTGAAGTCTAAGATTCACCAATGTTTTAATACAGCCTGTATTTAAACCTTTGACCCTAACTCCTGAATTTATAGACACAAACCACAATGCCCTGGGCACAGCTACTTGGATTGAACATGAAGAGCAGTCTGTTGCATAGACACACGCAGTCTGCGCTGGCCCCCCTCATACACTGTCTCTCTTTTGTCAGATCGGCCTGGTTTGTTGATGTACACGCGCAGGTACTTGTAGGTCTGCACCATCTCCACCTCCTCACCCTGAATGATGACAGGTGTCAGTAGCTTCTCGCTCTGTCGGAAATCCACCACCAGCCCCTTGATCTTACTGACATTTAGCTGCAGATGGTTCCCGTACTCTACCAGACACCCACTATAACGAAATCATCAAAGAACTGCTGGAGGGTGCATGATCCAGAACTGAACCTGAAGTCAAAAGTGCAGCGAGTGAATCATGAAGGAAAGTGACCCTTGTGTATGCAAGTGGGTAGTGTTTGTTTCTCTGATGATGCATACAGTTAAATGCTTTAAAAAGGCAATTACAGAGCAAAGGACATTTTAAGCACACTCTAGGCCAAGTTATTTAGTTGGGTTTATTATTATGGGTTGATTGTTGTTATCACATGTGTTATTTATGTCATTTTTTAAGTTTACATTGTTTGAGGTGTCTTTGTTATTATGTTCAAAAGAGGTTTTAACATCTTTTGGGCACAGCTGACTTCCTTTTCATCTCTTTTGAGAGTTGCACATACACAGCACCGATCACTTGGCGTTTTCACCCGGGCCCCGCCACACAGCTAGCAGGAGGAAACTGACTGGCTGTACTGGAATATCTCAGCGAGCACACAGCCTCTAAAACCATCAGTGGCCAGTTTGACAACAGGGAATACAGTACTAAGGTTTGGCACCCAAGGGCTGAGTCAGCTAATAAGGTGGCTAGCTCTACAGCTAACAAACCTAACTAGCTAACGTCAGCTACAGATAACAGCAGACAGCAGTTAGCCTGCTTCAGTAACAAGTAAACTAGCTAAATGTCATCTGTCCATCAGGTAACTCTGTCAGCGAAATCACCATCTTACTGAATTATGTTGTCAAACTGGCCTTAACACTCAATGACATCTTTATGATAAGTCCAAAATGTAGCTTACTTGGTGTCAAGGAAAATATACAGGGTGTCTCTTATAAAAATGTATTACAAAAGCAATTGATGAGATATGTTAATCAGATTTGTGGTTCTCAGTGGTTATCAAAATTTTTAATCACATTGCATTTGTGTATTTCAGGTACCCTGTTGATGAAATAGGTTCTGTTAAACAAACCCCTAAAAAAATGGCTACTCCTCAAGAAAAGGCACAATGTGTATTGTGGTTTATTGAAACAAAATTGGATACGCAGACTCAGCGAAACTACAGGATTAAGTATGGAAGACATCCACCGTAACGTCAGTCAATTTGTGCAAAAGATCACTGATGCATTGTCACCACTGATGAGGCTATGCTACAGCGAACATGGCAAGAAATCGAGTACCGTCTTGATGTGCTTCGTGCAACTAATGGTGCCCATATAGAGGTGTATTAAATGAGGCAAAAAACCATCAATATCTACTTTTCATTTTGTAATAATTTCCACAGATTTGTCTATTCATTTGCTTTTTGCTTTTTGATAGCATCAAGTTGTTATGACAAAGACATTAACAGGTTATGTTGTGATCTCAAACAATGTCAACTTTGCATTAAAAATGACATAAATGACTGAATGACATTCATAAACATTCATAAAGACTCCTTCATATTCATGGCAGGTGGGATGACATGGTTATGACAGTTAAATGAGAGTCCTGCATGCACCCCTTTAAATGAAATGTTACCTTTCCTACTTTCATACTGTAGTTTTCTTTAATCTTTTAAAATAATACTGTATTGGAATAATGACAAACACTGTATGACTATCCACAACTTTTCATTCCCAGGTTTTGTTTACTGTTTTCTTTTTAACTGATTATAAAACACCAACACTTCTTTTTCACAGAATTTGTATATTTATCAAGCGTCTAGCTTTGACTGTGACGTTACTTAGCTTCTACAGAATACTGCACTTCCAAACAAAACCAGGGCAAAAGAAAAAAATTCTCAGCCTTCCTCACAGTAAATTCTTTAAAATATTGAATACACCTTGCAAAAACCTTGGATGAGCTTTATCAATTAACAATTCACGTTACATACCCAGCTATTCAGCCTCTTATACAAAGATTAAATTTACCTGACTGAATGCCATCTCTTCGAGATGGAAGAAAAAGAGGAAGAAAAAAGATCATTTTCTTTGTTGTTCTTTATATTGAAGAAAACTCCCCTTCAGTTTACTTTCTGAAAAGACTTTGAGGGACGTTTTCTAAAATGTTGTACTCTGGCATTTTCTCAGATCTGACTTTTTTTCTCCCCAAGGACATCCCCTCCCGCTGCCAAGACCTGTCAGGCAGGAGCATCTCAGAGTAAAGGGGTGAGAGGACACCAATTAGAAAGCCATCCTCGGCCAAGAGAGCCAGCGGCACAGCTTGCCACAGGAAGTGGGATGTCTGACTTCCTGCATGGGGTCACAGCTGTTTGCGGGGAGGTTACTGCTAGCAGCCAATACGTAGTACCGTTTAGCGTCTGACGAGGCAGGCCTCATTTGAATAGCAAAGAACCATCTCAATGTCACCAATAAATTTACATGATTTCTTCCCTGCTACAGCTGGGATCAGAGTGGGGACTTTGCTGGAATTAGGAGAGCGTGACAATGTCAAAAGAGCAGGACCAGCTCGTTTCAAGTTGGCTAGTTTTGAAGTAAAGATTATTACTTCATTTAGGTACAGTTAGGAAGAATTTGTACATATCAAAAACCCTCTAATCACCAGTGTGTAGACACAAGAATACCATATACCTGTATGTACCATATACCTGTATTTACCTCTCAACATGTGTTTTTCTTTCCTCGCTTTTTTTGTGGCATTTTACAAACATCGCTGAACTAGGAACATTGCAATGACAAGGCTTAAACCATTTAACTACAAGAACAGCAAACTTCTGGGTTGCACTTCATGTTACAGTACACTAATAAGATGTAATAAGAAAAAAACAACAACTGTATTTTGTATTATATGATTAGACAAAAACTAGAAATAACATGTTCTTTATTGGTTAGTAAATATACATACCCTAATGAAACACCATACACCTAACGGTACACTTATTAGGCTATATTAGGCCCTCTAGTAAATCCTAATTTGACTTTATTGGAGGGTTAGTAATAGTAATTAGTGGCACATTACAAAAAACATGTACTGTAATCTACAGTGTATTATTTCCTATTGTTAGACCCTTCTCAGACTTTATTAGAGGGACATTTGGGACACATTACAACAGAACTGTACTGTAAATTGTGTGAGAAAGTGTAAAAAATATGAAAATGATTAATTAAAATAATGCACATTTTTTTTATTAACTGTTTAACAGTGGGAAATGATACACTTCAGTTGACAGAACAGTTCTGTCTGTAATTACCCTTTAATACAGTCTATATCATTATTTCTAGTTTTCATCTAATTTGACCCAAAGTAGAGATTGTTACATATTATTAGTCTGTGACCACTGTGTGACCACTTTTTGATACATTTGAAAAATATCTTATCCTTTTTTTATCTTCTGCAATGAGTATTAGGTGTCCAATTAACTGTAAAATATGTGTAATTGTATGTAAAAATAAGTTTCTTACATTTTCCAGAAAATATTACTAAACATGATAAACAGCATTTGAAATAATTCAATGGCTATTATCTGAAAATTTATTATTTTTGCAAGTAGTTCTCCAGAGAGATGATTATAAGTGATTCTTTTTAGAGCACTTGTCTTTGAAATAATGGATGTTTGATTTTGGAAAGAGCCACTTAAAAATAAGACAAATAATCAAGAGCCACATCTCAAAGCAGCTTCTCCAGTACATAAGAGATTCAAGTATCTTTACCTGAGGTGGCGAACAACTGGAAGCGTGGCAGGGATGGGAGTGTGTGATTGGCTCCCGCTATGAGCAGCTGTCTAGAATGCCCATATTTGGGCTCAACCCAATTACATCCTCTGATCCCCAGTCACTGGGCTGATGCAGTCAGAACCATTAATCTCCCTGGCTGCGTACCATGCCATGTGTTAACAGCCAAAACCCCCCTCACCCCATATTACCGCCAAGCCCCACCACCAAGGTTGAAAGTCATGCCAATCATATTGACTCCTTTGACTCTGGTGTCCCCTTGGGCTCATCGTGATTATGGACAAACCTCTGATGACTGTGGAAAACACATAATGTACAGTATACAGTAGCACGCCATTCAACACTGTTATTCCTGGACTGAGGTTCAAACAGGAGTTACAGTGTGTGTTTTCAAATCTGTGATGCAGGTGTGCTATGCTGCAGAAGGGATGGGAGGAGGCGGAGGAGGTGGAGGAGGAGGAGGAGGTCAAAAACATTTTCGGATCTGGGATGTTAACGACAAAATATCCTGGAGCTGTGTCAGGGACCAATTCCAACAAATCATTTTCAAAAGGGACAGTAGTAAACAGTAGAGGGTGTTTTTTTTGTAACTGCCTATTTCAGAGAAACGAAAGGCACCTTCAGCTCGTGGTCTGCAAATGGCTCTCTGGACAAAGAGAAAAAGAAAGAACAAAAGAAACAAAACCATTTTTCTCTTTACTTTGGCTTCTCTAACTATTTCAATAACAAAGAAAACCTTTGATCAAAACCCTGTCTTGGAGCGCCTTGGTAGCCAAACGGTTACAGTGACTGCATGGCTTCAACTGTCACTGGTTTGATTCCAACTGGCCGCTCTTTCTCCCTGTTTACTGTCTGCCTCTTCACCAGTCACTATCAAATAAAGGTAAAACATGCCCAAAAAACTATCTCAATAATAAGCAATAAAAATGCAACCCATCAGATTGTTTTGACCTCTGATTTGGCTTGTGTAACCATGATTAATGCTCATAACTGAAGAATAGAAAGCCAGGCTAATGTAAAATTAGGAGAAGTGGCTTAATCAGGGTCTGAATTACATGGACCCTCAGTTCCAGTTTAGTGAGCCCTTTTTGTTCACAAAGATTAAGGGAGGAGTCAGGCAGTCCTCCATTGTTCCACTGAGAAAAGAAACTCATTTGCTTTGAACGATAAATGTCTTTCGAGCATAAATCATGTCTTCTAATCCCTTTACCAATGCCACGTAATGCAAATTGTCTCTCATTTACAGATCACACAAAAGAGACAATGAGGGAAGTTTGCACACAGAGCTCGTACCATTGTCCTTCCTGCAGAGGAGAGATGGACTTTCACCTGAAAATTGCAAGATTAAAGTTGTCTGTTGGCTTACATCATGTTGCATCTGTCTTTGTACTGAATAAACACGTCTCACTTCATCTCAGCTCAGTTGCAGCTGAGACACAGAGGTTAAAGGAATAGTTCTTATTATTTGAAGCAGGGTTATATATAGGGTCATATTACCTACAGTAGATGCCTGCCATTTGAAGCAGGGAAGAGCACCAATATGGAAGCTAAGCAATGCACTGCTGTGGACAGAGTCAGCAACAAAAGGTATTTTACCCTCTTAAACCACCACCACCACCTAAAAAAGCCTGTATCAGTTTAAGTGTACGCTTAATTTAGATTATCACTCCATTAGTCTGCCGTCAGCCAAATATCCCTCTCTCCAAACCAGACCAAACTCCATGGGTGAAATCAATCATTTTGCCTCACAGAACACAGGAGCTGCCGGTCCAACCGCTGCTTTCATCTGTTAGTTTGTTTGTGTTATTATGTGACCTCAGTGTTTTAAAAGGACACTTTGAACTCACCGAAATCACGCAATACCACAAACAAGCTAAAAGGTTGAGGCAGCAGTGGATGTGTAAAAAAAAAAAAAAATCCTGATTTTACCTATGGAGTTTTGTTGTTTTGGAGAGCGTGATATTTGGTTTATATAACAGCAGTTTCCCATTGCAAAGTGGTGAAAATATTAAATAAATAAAAATAGCATACACTTATGCTGATATAGATTTTTTAGGTGGCGCTTTTTTAAGTGCTTAAAATACCTGCTGCTGACCCTGTCTACAGAATTTTATTGCTTAGCTCCTGTGCTGGTGCCCCTCTCTGCTCCTCCAAACTGGAGGCATGCCAACAGACATCTACAGTAACTGATACAAACCCCACACTAAATGATCCACACTAGTTTAAGATATATTTTTATGATGAATGAAATATGAACAGAAAAAAGAAAAAGAAAATATGGGTGTGACTCTTTAATAGGCCAGCCATCACCAACTTTTAACTTGGGTCCAGCTTGGTTCTATTGTACACCTTTCTACTTCAGTCTCCAGGCACCATATGAGTCATTTACCCAAGGGAGGCAGGTTGACATTTAGCTCTGTGTGTGCATGTACTCCATTTCTATTCCCATGACAATGGTGACTTTACAAAACATGCAAGCTTCTGAATTTCCAAAGGAAAAGGGGGGATATTAAAAGGGAATAAAAAATGGTCCCCTATGAGTTGTTCTTCATTAGGAGGAAGCCCCCAGATTTACTAAGTTTTTAGAGCATACATGAGTTTTAACAGTTCTGTCGCGTTTCCTTAAAGAAAAGCACAGCCACAGACAAAAAAAAAGCAGTGTAACACATCTATAAAACATTACATTTATGGAATAGGATTCAGAAAATATCCTATGAGATTATATATGACATCAGTGTTCAGGATGTATTTGCTCTATACGAACTCTCTGTCTGTAACATGGTGTGACCTTACCTTTCATACTAAAATAAACACTACGGGGCACACTGAGCGGGTTTTATCGACAGCTCTTCGCTGTGTGATGTCCTCTCTGCTGTAGCGGCTCTGAGAATAAAACGCAAACAAATAAAGCTTGGGTGATGTGCGTTTTGTGTGCCAGCAAAATCCCTTTTGTGTGTCTGCGGCTGTATTTGTGTGTCTGTTGTAGAAGTATATAAAAGGAGTATATTCCTGTGTGTGTGGAGTAGCCCACAAGCAGGGGGCACGTCCATGTAATATATTAAGATCAGTGTGTGTTAGTCTGTGTTTTGTTTGTGTCTGCCTCTGTGTGCATTTTAGTTGGTCCTCGAGGATCACATTGTTTTCAGAGGGCCCTGTGTGTGGTGGCAACATCTGCTTTGAGCGGGTGATCCATCTCCTCTTAGCTGCCATATAACAAGTCATGAGGGATTTTATTCAATGAATGCCCAGCACAGAGGGCTCCGTCATAAAATTTACCGTCTCACAAGGGCATTGTAGAGGTTGTGCTTTTTACATCCTGCAACTGAATGCTAATTCAACTGGTGTCTTACCAGTAATTGCTGTAAATAATATATATGTTTTGTTACATTTTTAGGAGCAATGTGGAGCAGTTGTAGGTGCAAAAATGAGTACAGTAGTCCAAATAGCAAGTTGGAGCAATAGACGGTATATTAAAGAAGAAGGGAACCATTGGAATACAGCAGAAGAAGAAGATGGTGTTATCTAGCATGAAAACATTGGTGCTCAGCTGCAGATCTGCCGGTCAGAAAGCATCATGACCAGGCCAAAGAGCCCGGCCACAGAGTGAGGCTGCTCATGCTGCAGTCCGTGGACCTCCATAGCGCCCGGGACACAGCGGAGCTGCTGACACCACACACCCAGGGACCCAGGGCCGCAACCTGGGTAGAGAGCACTCCAGTGCCCGGGCCTCTTGGACAGTGTTTTGGGTGGGGGGATAGGACACACACGTTGTTGACCACACTGGTGACACTGATGTCACACACGAAATATGAAGTGATAGAAAAACAAAACAACAACAACAAAAAAACAAAAACAAAAAAAACGTGAAGTTGATATTCTGCTATAAAATGTCTCTTTCACAATAGTGGATTTTTTAATGCAACCAACCAACATTCAAGTGCATGTGAAAAAATGAATGAAGCTAGAACAAAACTTTTTTTTTTTCTTTTTTTTTTGTATCTGAAACATGAAGATCTGTTCTTTCTTTTGATATATCCATTTTACATATTCATAGAACTGAATATTCTGTGGGTGTTGAAAAAATCTATGAATTTTGTCAAAAATACTGGTGCTGGCTAGGAACTTTATTAAAAAATGCTAGTGGGAAAAGAGTTAAATAGGTTGAAATCCTATTTAATTTAGTATTGTGGAAGGGAGTTGTTTCCCCCCTGCCTCCTCCTCCCCAGACTTGAGG
Organism: Lutjanus campechanus; assembly: GCA_027495735.1. NCBI lineage: Eukaryota > Metazoa > Chordata > Actinopteri > Lutjaniformes > Lutjanidae > Lutjanus > Lutjanus campechanus. The sequence continues at coordinate 27,722 of JAJHUR010089326.1, forward strand.
AAAGCTCTGCAGGCTGCAGGAGCTCCACAGGAGTGCAGGACATGTGCAACATCGTAAACTGACAATAACAAATGATCATGAGTCCTCCACTGTAAGGTGACCAGCTGGTTATAACTGTCAATTGCCTGTCAGTGCCCATTATCCTGAAAACAGTTTGACATCTTATAAACATGTAGGCCTTCACCAAGATAACTAATGATTTTGTATGACTCATAAACAGACACTAAATCATTCGTTTGCAAACAGCTGAAGATATGACAGGAAAGCAGAAGAGAGAGTGGGGGAATGACACACAGCAAAGGGCCGTAGGCGGGAGTCAAACCCTTGGCCACTGCAGAGGACTCCTACCCTCAATGCATGGAGCAAATGCTGAGCTACCAGGCTACCATTCAGCAGTTATTTTACATGTAATTAATGTGAAATAGGCAAACAAAAACAGTTATTCCAGCCCAGAATAGCAATTTCAATGGAGGACACTGTAAAATTACAGTAAAACATTACAGATTTCTCCTTTAACAGTAGTTGCATTTTCTTCCCTAATAAGAGAGCCTCAGCACTTTTTGGTAATAACAAAATATTCCCTGCTGCTTATTATCATTAGTGTCATCTAGGGTCGGTGTGCATTTCAGCATGTTTGCACAGAACACAGCAACACTGTCAGCAGTGCACTTTCAACACTGGCAGCATAGCAGGAGTTAAAAGTAAGCTTTCATCCCTTCTTTGGATAGAAGTCTGTTTTAAATGCCCCTGGCTTTCTTCCAAGCTCCTAGCCTCAAGCCTATGGGTCTAACAAGCATGATGCTTTGAGGATTGACTTGTGATTCAACCCAAATTTACAAGCTGATTACTATGCAGACACTGAGTCAAGTCGAGTACAAAAATGTGCTCCTTATTTTTACCAACAATCTTTTGGATGTCCAGAGAATTAAATGGTGTGCACGCATATTTGTATGTTTGTGTGTCTGTGTGAGCATGTATTTAATGGGCACCAGCTGAAACTTTGATGTAATTGATAAAAGAAGCTGTTCCCCTAATCCTAATGGCACAATTCCTTATGATCCTTTATGCACAGACTTGCAGAGGATCAAAGAAACAGAGTTTTGCCCTAGGCGATAAAAGATGTATTAAAAATGAGTTTGAAGGATATATTAACTGGATAAAAATCCTGCAATTTATTCAATTGATAAGTTCGGCATTGCCTTTAGTTCAGAGACTATTTTCATCATTCACAAATAAAACTGCTCCGATAACTACTAAACCAACTGTTCTTCATTATGGCTAGAAACATACATTTTTCTCTGTCTCTAATGAGCTATTTTTCAAAGTAAAAGACACCGTGGGCGTTGGCTCATTACATCGTTTTTCATATGTTCAACTGGATGAAATATTTGGCATTCATATGTACTGTATATCAGCATTATTTGGCTACAATCTCTGCATGTGGGAAATTGTTTTAATCTGAGGACTTTCATCACCAATACAGACATGATGTCAGACATAAACCAGCTGAGACCAGTGGTGAATTTCTCACTTGTGTAACACTTCTTCTCTCCAATTAACACACACTCATATCAACAGCATCAACAGCAAATAATCCAAAATTACCTTTCTGAGTGGGTGCAGATGTAAGGACAGAGCAGAATTTTAACAAGAGAACACAAAAGAAAACATGGAATAGACCTTTTTCATGGCAGCCATACTGATATGATACAGTAGGGAAAAAAATGGGTGTTAAGCTTTAATACTAATGCTGCATTCGGTGGTGTCAGAATAATAGGAAAAAATTGTTCCCAACTAGAAAAATCCATGTGAACCTCACAACAACTCAGATATTTTGGCAGAAAACTCCCTGAGTTGTTGTGATTCGATGTTATACACAGTAACATTGCCGACATAAGTAAATGTTTGGTTGGTAACTTTCTATTAATTCCCATATTGCATATAGATTTTTGCTCACATGTAATTTGTAATATGGATAATAATAAGTTGTAATGGCTTGTTGCTGTCCACATACTGTAGAGTGACCTATTAGTTAGAAAAGTTATTTATTAGCCTTAACCCTGACAATAAATTAGGTAAGGCAATATTTTAGTGGTTTTAGGTTTTAGTTTCAGTGAGCAAAATCACACAATGCTAGCCAGAGATAGGCACACATACTGTACATAAAAAATCTTGTAATAAATTACAAATACTTGCTCATCAAATGTATTTAAATACAAATACAAAACATTGTTATCTGCAATTTGAAAATACAAAAATGCCTTTTATACAAATAGTATTATCACATTTTAAGTAGCCTCAATATGGGTCAGACCTTAAATCTCCCTAAACTGAAATGATGAACTCTGCTAATTTCCCAGTATGGAGTTGGGAGGATATGAATTCAGGGGTGCATGCTGGGTGGTTTCATCTGTGCAAGCATCTTATTTACATTTATTGTTAGGCAACGCCCGCCAGTGGCCATAGTAATTATGACAGGAGCAGTATAAGGAGAGACAAACCCAGGGATGAGTCAAACACAGGACTTTCACCCAGGAGACCAGGATTTGTGTCCCGTGTGAAACCAAAAGTTAACGAAAACGTATTTAAAGGTTTAAGTTACCTATGTTGTGTTTAGTAAGTGATGTCAGTAGTAGTTGGTTCCTAAACCTAACCAAACTGTTTTCATATGACCAAAACATGACCGTTCCACAACATGTTGTGCGTTATGTCACATGACTTACATGACTCACATTTATGTTGTTTCAGGAATTTTGGCAATCAACCTATTTTGTCATTTAGTTATATGGTGGTTTGTCAAGACAGGGTATGGTGGTTTTATTTTATTGTTTTATTTGTTCTATTTATTTCCAACTCATGATCACAAAAACATGTACTTTATGCACAAATAGTGCCTTCTGTGAACCAAACTTCTCCTGTGAGGGTGAAAGAAAAAATCACAAAGTCACACAAAAGGACCAAGTTGTCGTTTTGTCTTGGGCAGAGTGATTCCAGTGGCTGAGGAATAGAGTGAGACAAGTCCTGGTGAAATAGGGTGCTGCTCCCTCACAGGTGATCTATAGTTTGTCAGCACCAATCAGCCTGGAATGGGAGAACAGTCCATTCATCTGCTCATGGCTTATTGAAGAGGGTGGGCTGCTTTTGAATGCCTCAAGCCCACAGCTCCTTCCAGAGGCACTATTGGATTGAGCCTATTTATCTTCCTCTTTATCAGTTGAGAATGCACTTTTTGATTTATACGTCCATATGATTCTTTTCACTGTGAAGAATTCCCTGACACGCTGCACGGGGGCTACAGCTCCTGAGCATGAGAAATAGTTGCAATGAATATGTCTTACTGACATCGAGTAAATATCAACAGGAGGTCTCTGTAAAACAGATGTAAATGGCATCACCTTAGTAGTTCCTCCAGACTTTAGTACAAGTGATTAAGATACGGATGATTTTACGGTGAGAAAAAATACAGTGCTTTAGATGTTCTGAAATGGAAACATATGCATATTAGTTAGATTTGCATTTAGACAAGGTATCTCAAGGTCGACAGAGGATTCCAGTATAGCATCATAGAGTACACAGTGCTACCGGTAAATGTGCTGCAGAACCACATGGTTTTAGGTGTAATGTGGATGCACCCCAGGATGTTTTAGATTATATTAATCCTAGTTTTACTGGTGAATATTTGCCTGGATGCACCAAAGCATCCTTACTCCTCTCACTGCTCATTCACTTAAATAAAAAGTGATACCTTTCACCACCCACATAATAAAGGAAATATTAATGCATCTCAAATTTTGCTGAATCATAATTTGCGGTTAATACACTGTTATATAATGTGTAGTTTCAGCCAAGTCATTTGGTCAAAGATGTGCTCCAACTGAGCCGATAATTCCCATAAAGCACAACTAGCCATGCTTTAATGTTTGCCATGCCAATTCTTGTGGAAACCAGGGAGCTTGTAAGTCATATTTTTTGTGCTCCCCTTTTTATATTATGTATGTGTGTTCCATCAAAGAAAACCTTTCATTGAGAACATGTGTTTGGAACCACTGCATCAAAGTCCACCCACTATTTATTGAAGAATAGTCAGTCACTACATATTTATAGCCATGGTGCTTGCATTTCCAGGGAAAGGTTTTCTTTGCTGGACATGTAACCATTGTGTTGTCTGAGCGCAGCTGGATCCATTTCCAAATTGGTGAAAAAGCCACTTTCTTTCAATTGGAAAGCAGCTTCAATCATAAATTTCATACCACTTTACAGTGAGACTGCCCTTATAAATGATTTATAAATGGCTTAATAATTAGGTTATTAATTAGGTTGTAAACACTATAAATCACTGATAGGATGTTACAACACATTAGATATGAAGGGCAACAATGATCTGTTGCTTGCCAAATAGTGAGCCCACATTTTTTATCCATACTATTAAGTGTCAGATCTCATTACCTACTAAGCTTATTTTGTTTTCTCTATCAGCAGCATTTATAACTGTCAGCACCATCAGATATTTATTAATAAGTTAACAGCATTTAACCACCATCAGCATATCTCAATATTCAAAAAGTTTCATTTGGCGTCAAGTTAACATATCAAATTACCAGATTCATACACTAAAGCTTTGGCAGCATTGTTTACCTTGACATTTTTAGCATTCACTGTTTTTCACTATACAATTAGAGCCCCTTTTGCCAGTTCTCAATGGTATCAAGTCATGAGTAAGATTAATTCACAGTAAGCATTAACTTCCACACTGACGTATCAAAACTGTTACTTGTTTCTAATTGCTTATTAATTATTTTAAAAACGTGTTTACAACCTAATTATAAACCATTTATAAATCACCTATAGTGGCAGTGTTACTGTAAAATGGCACCTTTGTGGTTAAAGCTATAGGGAAAAAGAAAATGTTCACCTGTGGTAATCTCAGCTTTCTGAAATTAAGACTGTGTGTAGATACAAATACAGTAAGAAATATTTTATTTTATATTTAAATCAAAAGCACCATAAAGCAGTAATGACTATAAGACAGCAGGATATACTGAAAATTGTCATGGGTGTTGTGTGACCCAGAGCGAAGTTGGCAAATTAATTAGCCTATGATTAAACTGCTATCTTGTTAAATATGATATCTGGAGCTAACAGGCAATTGTTAGTTTGTAGGTCTACACATAATAAAATAAATTGTGCCGGCACAGTGCTTGGCTGACACTTACAGAGACAATTAGATGCAACAGCTTTGTAAGAGGACACCAGAATTCAACAAAATAAAAAATACAGGCTAGCTACAAATTAAAAGACTGTAATTTTGCTTTGTGTGGTTTTCAAATCATCAGTAATTTATTCACTGGTATTTCTGTTTCTCTTGTAAAGTAAATCCAGAATAGTAATGGTGGGAAACAGGCAGGGTTTGTAGTGAAACATTATAAAAGCAGTTGTTAGAAAAACCTACTGTAGTGTATTCAATTCTCTGCAGATTATTCATTTTAAGTCAGGTTGCTACACTCTTCTGTACTAACGCTTGTAGGGATCAGGTAGGTGGGAATCTTTCTGTTTTGATCTTGTTGTGCTCTCAGTTTGGTGTCTAATGTTCAGTATAAAACTCAACTATAATCATGGCTATTTTAATGATGCTGTAAACATGAGGTGCTGCCAATACAAACCCATAATGATTATTAGTAATGTCCTATCATGTATTAACTGCTGTCCTTCATAAAAGCAACATCAGACTGGTGGCCCCTTCAGTTCTAACTACTTTTCTTTAGGCTTTTTGCTGAAACATGTGTTACCTATGACAGAGATACACTCACAGGCAGTGAAAAGGAGGAAGCGTGGGGTTTGGATTAAAAAGCAGCAGACTTTGAGATGATCAACAATGCTGTCGGCATCTTTCAACCACACAGTCAGTTTAGGTGGACGCACCACCATGGACCACCCCAGGAGGAGAGGAAAAAAGCATAGATGAGAGGTCTGTCCTACAGTAACTAAGCCCGGATATCTCCTGGCTCATGTTCAGTCAGGACAATGAAACGGATAAAATGAGAGTCAGGCCAGCCAAACAACGGAAAAACCAGAGCCCACATTCCCATGTGTCACTGAGCGGACCAGTTCTGAGCTGCCCGGACACGACACGCAAGACTCTGGCAGGTGAGGTGAGGTGGACTGTGTTTACGTCAATGATGTTTTGTACACAAATGCAGTCAAAGTTGATGGACACTGTTTTCCAGATGTTGAGCTTTTAATGTAAAGATGTTGACTGGATTATTATCAACATCTTGTTGTTGCTGTTAAAATTCAAACAAATTTTAAAAATGCACTATAGAATTATTTCCTGGATGTATATGTATGTATGTATGTATGTATGTATGTATGTATGTTTGTCAATTACAGTATACATTGTTTTATTTTCTTTTGTTTTAATCCCATTATACTTACATATAATTTGTGTGTAGCATGAGGGAACTACAGGTCTTATTTCATTGCACAACCCTGTGCTGTGTAATGATAATAAATGACCTTGATAACTTGATTTTGAACATGTTCATTTAATGCACCAAATGAAATGTCATCAGTCCTCATCAGTTATTTAAATCCTCAGGCACATTATTGTCATCTTTTTTATATTTTTCAGGCCAGAGCAAAATGAGTGCTGCAGTTTTATCAGTGTCATTATTGAGCAGCCATGGTGACAGCTTTCGGAAAGCACCTGGATCCTGTTGTGAAGCTCAACTGGTTTATCAGTTAAATAAATCCCACTCCACCAGAGCTGGCTCCTTCATTCTGTGAACCCGACATTAAACCACACCTCGCCACACTGCATCTTCCAAATTTAGCCCATGCCCTCTGTGCTGCTCAGCACCAACTTTTTAAAGTAATTCAAGATTTCATCTTAAAAGAGTGGAATTTACTGCATTGCCATAAAAGCAAGCACTACCAGAGAAGCACAATGCATGTTCAATAAAACAATATGAGATCATAAAGGGTGAGCAATAATGCATCTCGGAGGCAGATTAAATGAAAATCAGGGAACCAATAAGGCTTGTAATAATGTACTCTGACAGGCTGGCTATAAAACGGGGCAGACACTCTTACATCTCAGCATGGCATGTTTTTTCCAAGAAAGAAACAAAGCGTCAATTGAAATTACTTCAGATATCACCAGTTAGGGAAGACATACTTTTTAAATCAATAACTGTCTGGTAACAGAGTTATTATTCATTTTTTGGAAAACGAGTATAAGAGTATATGACATAACAAACCACACTTGGTATCAAATTAGACAAAAAATAGAAATATGTTCTTTTTTAGACAGTAATAGACCCTTTATTAGACCCTTATTAGACTTAATTAGTTGTAATTTGGGGCACATTGGGGGCACAACAGAACTGTACTGTAAACTGTATTATTGGCGTATTATTTCCCACTGGTAGATTCTAATTAGACTTTCTTAGGGTGTACTTTGGGACACATAACAATAGAGCTGTACTGTAAACTTAAACGTATTATTTACCACTGGTCGACTCTAATTAGACTCTCTTACGGCTTATTTTGGGGACACATTTACAACAGAACTGTACTGTATTGTGTATTGTTTCCTACTTATTAGACCCTTGATGTGTGAACCAGATCTAACATGTCAAGGAGAAAACTACAGAGGTAGGGAGAGAGAGTCTTTGGGTGACTGCACAGACATATTGTAATGCTGTGGATAGATAATGTGATTTGATCAAAGAAGTAGGCACCAGTGTCTGCCAATCTGCCGAATGCATGGGACGAGCCGAAGAATGTGTGTCTCAAGTACCAGATATATGATTCGTTTTTAGTATACAGTGTAGTTCTGTTGTAATGAGTTGCTAATTACCCTCTAATAAAGTCAAATAAGAGTCTAATACTGTCTAATTAAGAACATAATGTATCAGTTTTTTGTCTAATTTGATACAAAGTATGGATGGATATACCTAGTGTACTTAGTTCACTGTAAAGTAAAGTGCAACCAAGCATATCACAGTTGAAGTTGTAGAAAGGTAAAAGAATGTTGGTCATCAAAGTCACCTCTTACAGAAGAATTTGAATTATTCATGATTAGTTGTAATGCTACAAAGGCGCTCTGATTCCAGTAATGGATTTCAGACTCTATAGATAAAGCCGGTGGTGAAGGCCTCAGCAGGACATTGTGTTTGCAGTGCATATAAGAGCCATTCCATTCTTGAACATAAACAGACATAACTGAACAGATGAATAAAAGTAATGCTAAAGTTTAGATTGAACAGATTTGAAGGTCAATTGACAACATTTTAATGGCAGTGCTATTCACAAGGTGCAGGACTGAGATGCTGATCCATGCCGTGTTTCTCTGTCTTCATCATTCCATGCCCAGAGGTATCAAAGCCTTTCTCATTGTTGCCATGGAAACTTTTTACCCTTTACATTTCCCATTGTCACTTGTGTTTTTTTTGCTTGTCCATCTCAATGAGGCAGAGTTCTGATGGTATCTATGAGACACTTACAACAGGGTTGTAAGAGCTAATGAACTCAGAGACATATGTCAAGTAAGCCATCGTGGGACCTTAGTTTAGGGAATTCAACCTTGATTCAAAGGGAAATTCAATAGCAAAGTGGTAAACGAATATACATTCAGATGGGAAAAGAGGATCTGCAAAGATGAGGTCTAGAGCACGTGGTTAGAGTATGAGCTTTCAATAAAATGCAGTAACTAATGTGTCCACCTATAGCATGTCTTCATCAGAGTGAGGAGAGTCGTGGAGTGAACGTTTACCATGCCTGTACCCAGCTGGATGAACAGATTCTGCATGTAGCATAAATCTAGCCATTGCCATAATGATCATATAACACATCGTGGATTCACTTCTCAGAACATTTATAGAAAACAAGATTAAATTAATTTCCTCATTTAATCCATATGGGTGCAATTGTGTTCTGTGTATAAATCCAGTGGCTTTGTCTGTGTAACAGTTTGTTTACATTGTCCCCTCCCCTGGGCTATTAGGAAATCCTTTCAAAACCTGCGAATTTCAGGGTAGAGGCCCATCCATGATTTGCATTCACATAATGACATGCCATGGCATACTCAAGATTCTGCAGATAGCAGTCTTGTGTTCTGCAATTCTCACTTTTAGAGCTCGTTTAGTTTGGCCGACATGCACCAGACCGCTGGGACATTTCAGTGTATAGATAATGTGAGTGTTATTGCAGTTTATAAATGACTGGATTTTGAATTTCTCCTGCATGCGTGGGTGCAACAACTCCCATTGCATTAGTGGAGTTAAAGCCCTGAGCTATCTATCTATCTATCTATCTATCTATCTATCTATCTATCTATCTATCTATCTATCTATCTATCTATCTATCTGTTAAACAACAGCTTCTGTGAATATAACATAGAGATGACATAACTCTTAATCACAAAGGCTCCTATCAGGGAAGGGTATCATTTGGCCCCATTCAGCAGAGCTTTTCTTGTTGATTACTATGTGACTCATCATTTTGCGGAAAATTGGCCATCAGTTTTGGAAGTATCTGTGTATGTGTCTAAATGTATTTGTCAATCTTGCGCAAAAAGAAAAAAGATCTGGGACTGATATATTTTCAGCTTTGTAAGATGTCAGCGCCATCTAGATGTGACTCGTAATACAACTGCAACACTCTGACAGTCTAAAGGGTGAATGAGTGTCCACAAAACAAATCTCTGAAAATAATCACACACATATCTACTACATAACTCAGTGAAAAGTGTAACAATGAAATCTCACTGTCTGTGCTAAATAATAAGTAATAATCATGATAAATTACATGCTCTGATGCAATATCTCATGCTGACTGAATTAGTTTGGGAAATCATGACAAAGATGAAACAAATACAAAAACTGTCAGAACCACTGACTGCCATCAATAACATTGTAAAATCAGGCTTAACAGAGATAAACCATATTTGGTAGATTCATATAAATTAAAATACTGCAACAGTTCCACTGATCACATCTATCCTTCTCGTTCAGTTGTTCCACTGAAGATCAGCCCAACTGGAATACCCAGCTTTAACACATTGTTTTCCATTTAATATAAAATAAAGGACATGTATTATAGCCTACAAGCTCACACAGGTCTTGCTGTATGCTAGTAGAGCTTAATATAATTTAAAATGAAAAAAAAAAACAGCAAGTCAAAGATTTTTCTCAGTAACTGGCACTTGGAAGACCTACTGACCATTTCAAAGTCCTGCCCTTTTTTCTTTAAACTGCAGCAACAGCTAAGAAAGCTTAGTACCTCAGTTAATAAAAACGACATGCTGAGTCACATCTCAAATTAGCTAATGTTTGCAAAATGCTTGCTAGCTAATGATTGATGTTGATTAGCTAGCTAGTAATTTTGCTGTTTGTTTGCTGCTTTTAAGCTTATTCCCACAGTAACCTCTTTCAACTGTCTTCAAAATTTGGTTTTCTTTTCAACATAGATGAGCCTAGCACATAGTATATTCAGGCTAAGTGCAGGAAACAGGAGGTACTACGCTTGCTCAACTGCCATTGGAACACAGAGAGGAAAGGGGTGGGGTGGTGGTTCACTGAGTGTAATACCAGACTTGAACTGACAGCTAACTAGCGGGAGGAATTCCAATGAGATTGTGACAAGAACTTGAAAAGCTAAAGCCCCGCTGCTGTGCATTTGTTTTTCTCTCTGCCCATCGGTGGTCAGTGCAGCTTTATTCAGAAATGTTCCATACAGGCCCCTTTGGCACCAACATGGAACCAGCACCATCCTGTTTTAAGCACATAATTTTGAAGCATTCTGAGCATTTCCACCAAAAATAAACTGAACCTGGTTCCTAACTGGAACCAAAACAAAAAAACAGGGAACTAAAGTGGACATACCTTACAGGTTGTTGTGCACTGAGCAACGCCCTCTATTGATGACAATGGCTCCACTCATAAGTGATGGAAATTCAGGCTGGTTTACTTGAAATCGCCAAGGTTTCAAGGATTTTGAATGGGACCAGTTCAAGAACCAGAGCTAATTTGGTGGAAACTTTCTTTTAGTTGGACTTCACACCTCCTGATCAACTTCAACAGGCATTTCTGTGTGGTCTTATGAATGTGGATGTCAAACGAGTTCGCAGAAATATATGCAGTGGAACTGTAAGCTTTCTACAGATTTGAAGCCTCTACAATCACTGTTCTCCCAATTAGAGCTACAATCCCTTGTTTAAATTAATATCTGGATTTAGGTGAGAGAGAGGGAAAATAAGATAGCTTTAATGAAGGTACGGCAAGAAAGGAAATGGCTAAAGTTAAGGCCAAGAATTAAATCATGAAGGACATTTGAGGATAAGAAATCTGAGTCACTGGATAAGAAACCCGGTGTCTCCAGACTAACTTAATTACTAAAACCGCTTACCTTCACCTGGACATCAACCACAGTGTACAGTGTTCCTTTGTTTAAAAAAGAAACTCAGTCACAGTAGCTTCATATAATATGGACAAAAAGCTCTCCCCTGCAGCTGGGCACTGCATTCACTTTTAAAACTCTTTCAAAAACTTTGCTGAACTTGTCCTGAAACCAATAAAAGTAATTTAGTTGAATAAATGAATGTGTAAATCAAGGTCGTCAATAACACACAACCTTCAGTATCAGTGTATGTGCTGCTGAGGTAGGACACTGCACCAGCAACAGTTATTATTACAGTTCTTTGCTTTTCTTTCTAACTGTTGTACAACTGTAACTTATTAAGAGGATGAGGAGCATGAAAATAATACAATTATTTAACACAAGACATGCTAACAGTATATACATTGGTAGTCTGACTCACCAGATGTACTCTGTGGATATACGCTCTGCCATTGGGCACTTGTTTCTGGTGGGATTGTGGCATCTGCTACCTGCTTTTTCCCTCCAAACAACCTCCAAGCTGCAGCTTACATGCTGAAAATGGCAAATTAGCACCTTTTGCAGGGATTAAACTATTCTAGTGCCAGGGCTTGCCTCACAGCGGCCAAATGTTCCACCAAAAAACATTTTCTCTACAGTATTTTGCAGCGGCATCATCGCTGCGTTCTGGGCTTAGTGTCACCCAAGACTGTGATTGGTCTTGAGAAATTCAAACAAGGCAGGGCGTTTCTTCCTCTATAGCAGAATGATCATGTGTGGAGTCAGACAAAACTTGCATGTTTGATGGTCTGAGCTAATATTATGATTTATATATGGTCTCTGCAAAGAGACATATTCCGTTACCAGGTGGTTTAACTTCAAAGACATTGTCAGGATATCCATAGAAAAGTTTCATTTTAATCAACTGATCCACTGTTCATCTGTGTACTTATTATGCTTTAGACATAGTTACTGTATAGTCAAACATGCCAAAATACATATATCCATTTGACACTGAACCAATTAGTGTTTTTCGGTTTGTTGTACACAACTACATTTGCATAGCTTACTTCTAATGTAAATGGCTAACTGCACTTATGTCAAAATATGTTTGTCCATATGGTAAAGAAGTAGGTTATGCTTCAGAAGTGGTTTGAAAAGTTTTGGTAGTCAAAATGTCTAGAAATTCATTGAAACCAATGTTAAATCCCTGCACAAAGGAGCAAGCTATAAACCACCTTTTAAGCCTACAGTTGATGAGTGCTTTACACTTTAAGTTGAAAGTCTTAAAATTTTAGTCCTGTTTGATTTGGAAATACCCACTGGTGGTAACAGCAAATGCGGTTTGAATGTAATACCACATTGTACAACAAGCCCTCGCTGACCAGACTGTCAGAAACACAACAGGAGTAACCAGCATATGTTTTCAGTGCAACCAAATGAACTCAAGTTGTTTTAGCAAACAAGTCAGTCAGTAGTAACTGTAGCCACAGTCTAATTCCAGCCTGTTTGAGTAGTTTTCCATAAAACAGCAGGGTACAGTGCTGGTAAAAGGAGTTAGTTACCTTGCTGAGGAGTTGGATGTGTGCAGCTTGTTGTTCTACATTTATCAGCTCACTGTGGCTGCTCATTTTTGTTCCATTACTCCCTGGCAACATTTAAACGTGTCCACTGCCAAAAAAATCAAAATGCCATTGTTGAATCATCGCAATAATGAAGCCACCCCGTGCCACATGTTAAATGCTTTTAATAGGGAAACAATGGTAGTGACAAATGTTGGGTTTGCATGAGCAGGAACTTAATGCAGCTCTGATACAGCATTAGGAGAATAAACAGTAAACAGTAATGTTCTGGCCTGATATCAGATTAAATTGTCAACTTGCTACACTTTGTTTTCATATTCAATCTGACATTTCCTCCAGTCCAAACAATTTCACTGAGGTAAGGGGGATTCCATTTTCCCTAACCAATCACTAGAGACCACCGTCATTTTGAGCTGGTTCACGCTGGTTCATTGCCATGTCAACATACTTTGTTTTTTATGCCCACAGTCTTTGGTTTTGTGACAGTTTTGTGGTCACAGACTGACATGAATAGCTTGTGGCTAATTCTAGCGCTGCTGCAAACAGAACACACAACCGTTCTTACTATTATGCTGCAACCTGAATATCTACACTCTTCTCCTTTTCAGTCAACTTAAAACAGCCTCCCAACCCTTGTCAACAGCTTGATAATGGCCTTAATCTTGCCCTGTGCCACTGTTTGGCTAATCAGTAGTCAATCAGTGAACTAATAAGACATAAGAAGCCATACATTGTATCAAATTAGACAAAAACTGGAAATATGTTCTGTGTTTGACTGTAGTACTGTAAGTATACACCATAAACCTAATAATATATTTCATAGGATGTAACAAGCTGTTGTTTGTATCAGATTATATATATAATATGTTCTTTATTAGATAGTATGAGACGAATAAGGGTTTAACTGTGGAAAATAACACACTTTAGTTTACAGTACAGTTCTGTTATACGTCCCTAATTAAGAAAGTCTAATGATAGTTTTGTCTTATTTAATACAAAGTACAGCTTCTTATATTTTATTAGGGTACTGTAAAATAAAGTGTGACAGACAAGTTCAATATAGCACTTGAATGGCAGACTTCTCTACTGCCAGTAAAGAAAATCATATATGAGGAGGGAATCACAAAATGTGCTGTTTTTTTTAGATTTGACTGCAACAGTTACACAATAGATCTGGTTACAGTAATTATAGTAACTTGATTGCTTATGCAATGCTTTTTCTCACAATGTGTGCTTGCTCAATACTTTTATTCCAAGTATCCTTTGTATTAAAATTTAATATGTCCATTTTTGTGTAGTTTAACACACATTTTGAGAAAGGTCTGACCTTGCCCCATTGTATTTCAAGACAGATAATTATTTCTGACGAAAGCAACATTATTGGTTTAAAGCAAAGTTTGTGCTCATGGCCAATGGGAGGCACTTTGTGTTCAGCTATTTCAACTTCAAACCTTTCCATTGCTTCAACACAAATCTGCTTCAAGAAGAGTTCTTTATTTAGTGATGTTGAAGGCCAAAGTGATCTTTATCTCTATTTAGTTGAAGAAACTTTTTGATAATGTTTGACCCAAGTGACTATATAACACTTTGTAAAATATTATGTATTAATAGATGTAGTATTAATCAGTCTAGGGCCACATAAGTGGACATACTTTATTAATAAGTATCAACGTATATGAGCCAAGTGATTGATAGTGCATCCATTATCAATGTAAATGCATACAGTATGTGCTGCTGAAAATTACACTAAATTAAATTCACTTAAAATTATAACTTGAATTGCTGTTCCAATAACACAACAAGTGCCCCTGTTCAGCTGCTGTAATATCATAATCCACTCTCTCTTCTGAGTTAACTTTATCCGTTCCTATATCTGTGAGATAGAATGAGATGGAGGTGAATATAGAAACAGGGTTCTACAGCCAGAGCTTTGGAGAACTCAGCTGGAGGCTAGATGCAGACCTGGAGATAGGTGCAGGCAGGGGGTCTATTAACGCTTAGGGGAGCCAAACCTGACAGCTCCTTACTCATCTGGGCCCCACAGGGAAGCTTGTTCTCGCTCCGGCACTGTTGTGATGGTCAATACCGGTGCTTCCAGGGACACCTGGATATGGGCTGGGATATTCGCTCATTGTAGCGATATACTGCTCCATGTGGGAATTGATCTGGCGTAATACTGTAGCAGGGCATTAATTTGTTCCTCCTCTCTTTTTTCTGTTCCTTTTTTTTTTTTTGCTGACCTCAGACAAAGAAGGTAATGGGCCTTTGAATGTTAATGTAAAAAACAATGCGTGTAAACCTACATGTAGGCTTAGAGTGCAATTGAGGCCTTGTGTATGCAAAGCAATATGCAGTAATCATGAGACTATCAAGCACATTGTTCTCGTCATGCAGAGACTGCTGAGGGCTGTGGAGCTATCAAGGCAATAATGTCAGTGCATGCTCAGTTTGGCCGTTTTGCTCCGCATGTTACAGATGTGAATCAAGAACAATGAGGCAGGTTCTTGTTAACTGTACAAAACATTATGCTCCTAATGAAAAGGCATTGTTTTGTGCTTTGTTGCTTTGTTATTTTATTTATTTTTTCTTGTCTTTTTAAATACATATTGATATTTTTTCCAGTGACAGTCACTCTTATAACAAAGTCAGTATTTGACAAACAAAATTTAGCTACACCTACCACATGACAGTTGAAGATAATGAAATCTAAATAAATAGCTAGCTGCTGCAAACACAGACATAATATGTAAGATCTCTATCTTGACAGCTAACTAGCTTATTTTGTTAACTTTCATTCTATCTCACACAGCCTCTGGCCTCTACTGGACTCTACAGGTAAAAGCTCCCTCCAATTACCCACACGTACTTGCCCACTGAATATTTGCACATTTTTAGGCAGCCAATCAGGACGTTGCTACCGATACATGTGTAACACCTTATATAAAAGAGGGTCCTGCAGCTTCTGCATCCTCTCGAGCAATTGGCAAAGTGACCCACTGACTCACAGGTTTGCTTTCAGGGTCTGTGCTCACAGGAGCAACTCAGGACTTGTGAAAAGGATGGTGTGCATGTCAGTTGTGTTGCACCTGGCCACCACCCACCCCCGTGGGCATGATACACCTGCATTCTCCCTTGCTCTAAGAAGTCTCAGCGAATGAAGTGGGCAGGTTATCCAATAATGTATGCTTTGACCCCTCGAGGTTAGGCCAGTTTTTCAACCAGTTTAATGCAGATATTACTACTTCTACACTGTGGCAGTAGGTTATCTAAAGGTATGAGGGTGATTTATCCTTAGCCGGTCAGTTTAAGTGGGCTGGGGCTGTTAGGTTTTTTGCAGCAGGGCATTCAGGCTTCAGGCTCCCCTTGCTATATTAAGACAGTAGAGTAGAGGGCGGGGCCTATGTGAGATAAGATAACAGAGGTTGTTATATTGTAATCCTAATTCTACACACACAGAGTCCTCTACTGATGGACACTGCCACTCTGTCACCATCTGCTGTAGAGATTGATGGATAAGTAGTGGGACGGTCCTGTATATACAGGTGTAAAAGCATGTCAGTACCGACAACCTGATTGGCCAGCTATGAATATGCACATTTTCAGTGGACAAGTATGTGCGTGTAATTGAAGAGGGCAGTTTCCCAATGATTTGAAGAGTAACTTTGCCCATGTGTGTCAAGGGCTCCATCTGTGTCACCATTTATCATTATTATTTATGGACTTACTTGAGTAAAAATATTGGTGTGTCCTTTATTTGTTGCTTAATTGAACAGGCTATAGCTGGCAGTTGCTGAGCCTGCTAAGAGCATGGTGGTATGCGACTGGTTGAAGGGTGAGGAAGCAGGATTAGTGACAACAGCGCTGTCACAAAATAAAAATTAATTGCTTGACTTTAAAGTGCTGGGGGTAGGAAATTCCATTAAAAAAAACAGTTTTTGAAAAGGGGCATTATAAAACTATATAAGGAAAATGAAAAAAGAGCCTGAAAAGAAATAAACTAACTAACTAGTAATAACTGTTTTGATAACTTAAAACTATTTCACAATAGTTCTGTTCCGTTGATTCTAGAGAATGAGTGAATCTACATGACCATCCTCTAAAGTTCCTCTGCAATGGCACATACTGTATGAAAGAAAAGCTCTCAGACAGTAACACCTCTGTAGCAGCAATGCTGCCACATGACTGAGAAATATATAAATAAGTTTCTGTGTGTAGTGTAGTGTGTGCGTGTGTGCACTGTTCAATATGTGTGTACATGTGTGGGTGATATTTTACCTTGAGCCAATGTGGCAGTTCCCGTCTCACAATGGATTCAAGAAGGAGTTCATCTTTGTGTCATTCCAATCCATCTCACAGAGCGGTTCCCAGAAAACTGATATGCCTATGAATATTTGCTCCCATCCTTATGTAGATGTGTCTTAATGGACTCTGACAGCTGTGTGGCTATTATTGATGTCCCTGCGAAGCATAATGAAAGTGAAATCACTCCTCAACAATAGGTGGCAGCTAAATGGTGAAAATATTCGCCCACACTGACAGGTTAACATGTATCGAAAAATTACCCCACCATACCTAGACTGGAGTCATTAGTGAAGTAGAAACATCAAACTCATTTTATCTGAGATGCCTTATGGAGATATCTATCTTGCACATGTAATGAGTTACTGCTGTATAATCCTTTGATGATCTTGCCCATGCAGGAGGATTTTAATGGCACATTCCTGGACAGACATTTGAAATTAAACCTCGCACTGAATAAAACAATAATGGCAATTTGGTAACTAAAGTTGGTCATTTGTAAATTTCCTCCATATTTCAGAAGAATGCAGGTGGCAGGCATTGAGATTCTGGGCACCTCCCAGCTATGGTCATCGTTAATTAAGGCGGCTGTGTTCTGACTTATTGACCCCTGTAGCTCAAGGGATTTTGATGGGTTATGGAAGAGCTCATGGAATCTGGCCCGTGGCCCAAGTTCTTTCCGTTTTGGTCATCCACAGTGTTTGATGCATGGCAATTTAAATCCTCTCGTCTAATTAAATGTGATCTGCACTTGTGCTAAATGACTTTTTTTCTGCTCGCTGAGAGATATCAGCTGCCTCTCACACAAGGTGACATTCCACTTTTCCATTATGCAGGATTATAACAGGTAGGTAGGACTTGGAGGATATAGTGTATGTAGAGGGCCGCAACCACACTGGAAGTCCCTTTTTTTATTTCTGGTGAATAAGTAATGGTGATGAGCAGACTGCCAGCCAGGGGGAATCGAAGGGATTTGGGGCTTAATTCACAGCTTAGCTACCCCATCTCTGGTGTCAGCACAATGCAAAGTTCAGTGCTAAATCATTAATAAAATAATGCCATCAGTCAGCCAACAGTCAACGTGAAAATGTTGAATTCTAATACCTTTTGTGGTCAATACTTGAACTCTGGGATGCAGCAAGAAAGAGAGCATAAGGAGAAGTGTCAGTACAGCTGACAAACGTGTGTATCATGATACACAAATACATAACAATTTGTAAATAAGCTATTTTATCTGTAATGTAAAAGTACTTTAATAATCACAAATGAATACCTCCCATCTTGAGTCATTAATATGAATATAATTATCTAAAAAACATATGTATGGCAGGAACATGGCCATCAAGATGAAGCAGTCTCTGACAGAGGTCACCAGCATAGGACTCCATATCTTTATCTCTAAACCTGACCGTACAACGTGTTGACTAATGTATGTATTGTATCATGAGCGATTAGCCTTAACATGATATGCTAATCAGTAAATAACCAGTTTTATATTTCTGTAGCTGGGCGGCATGGAGGGGTCTTAACTGTTATGGATCATTTGTAGAGATTAAAACTACTCCGTGGGTGTACATTGGCCTAATCTACACGTTTATTATTTGTTGTATTTACATCTGGCTAGCTAACATTTTTCCTGCTTTTAATAGTCAATCAAAATGCTATTCCCTTTTCATCCCTTTATATATCAGATTTTTAACCCTAGTTGTTCCTTGTGTTACAGTTCAAATTGTCTAAAGCATGTTAACTGTTTTAAACTTAACATCAGTGTTAAAGTACACATTATTATTATTATTATTATTATTATTATTATTATTATTATTATAATACTCCATAACTTAGCATTCCCACATGCCATATTAAACTGCAGTTTACTGCTTCTTTGCATCTGCTAATCAACATTTCACTGTAATGACAATAAAGTCGTATCTAATCTTAATATGCATATCAGAAAAAATGTGGTAAGGGTATTTATATTGTATTTCAGATTTTTTTGTATTTACTTGTAATTTGTTAAGCATGTAAATTGGGTGACATGTTATCTTAAAAATTAAAGACAATGGTAAATACAATGCTATTCGATTTCTTTTGTAAGCATATGTAAATCGCCGATGGAGGGGGGCCATATAAAATCTCGCCTAGGGTGCCACATTGGGTAGGGCCGGCTCTGCTCCAGAGTGTGTATTTTTGGACCAGTGGGCTTTTGTTTTTCAGGATTAGGGGCTTAGTTTAACATTGACAGACAACTGACAGCTAGAAACAGCTGACCAACTTACAGTGCTGGACTCATCCTCACTTGTTAATGTCTAATTACAATGTTGCACTTATCTTGTACCCTTGCAGTGTTCCTGCAGCCTTCCTGAGCTTCCTCGAGGCTGAGGAAGAGAGGGCGGAGGGAAACAACTCGCTTCAACCATGAATCATATATTAAAAAGCATTTCTAATATACAGTCAAAGGCTCCAATTATTTGTAATGTTTCGGGATGCACATTCATCACATATTGCTCCTTTAAAATTATTAGAATGTAAGAAACAAAATAATTAAGAAACAAAATAATGAATAAACTGATTGAATTGGAAATTACCACATAAACCTTCACTGCAGTTTGTCTGGTGGAGAAAAAGATATCACCTATAGAAGCTCTAATCCTTGCTTTTCTTCTCCTTTTCCTCTCTCTGTGGATCGCACTTAAATGTGTTCAGCTTCATTGTCAAACGTGCTGTTAAAAGGTTGATCATCATCTTTTCTTGTTAACATTTGAAACCCTGTCGGGGGCCTATTGGTGAATTGTAATGGTTGGATAATTAAAGTAAAGTGTGCTACCACCTTAACCTCTGAACACAGCTTTGGTACTCACTTACCTCTGTGTTATATTTTCCAGCGTTCATGTTGTGCCAGTGACACAATGTAGTCTACATGGCCAAACCTTGTCAGTCAATCAGCGAAAAACGAGTGTGGCACAAGCTGAGTTTTGACGGTACAGTGGGTGCTGAACCCTGTTGATGAAGTAACGGAAACACTTAGACACTTTCAAGGCTGTAGCTATACAATAACCCTGAGAATGTAGCACATCTTTCTGTGCTTATTGCATCCAAACATGAACAGTGAGTTAACCGCCCTTCTGAGATTTCTCTCTGATGGCCTATGGTGCGGTGACCTTTCACAGTAAACCTGTTCCCTTTGCTCTTATGGTTAAGCTTCTTCTTAAGAAAATCCACACCCAGCTGCACTGAACCATGGCTGGCCATGTATTTTTGTTCACTGGGGATATGAGCAGCACTCGTATTATTAAATTAAATTTTGTTGTATGTGATGTAGAAAAAATACCCAAACCAAAATCAACTCATATGTATTATGTACAACCTATAGTTAAATGTATGCTGCTGTTCCTAAAAGTTTCTCCAGTGAATTGCTGTCTATGTACTTGCCAGTACCTAAATAATTATTCAAAATGTTTATTATTTTTGTCTGTCTGCCCTAAATTGAGCATTAGCATAAATATAATCAACCATTTCCATAAATACCACTAGAGAAGTCACTGAAATGTTTCTAACGGCACATTTGTGTGCATGTGTGTATCAAATAAGTCATGACTTTCTGTTGGCAAAGAGACATTTTCTTTGGGTCTAAGTTTATTGTTCACTATAGATGAATTGCCATGTGCAACAGCAGAAAAGAGGTACTTTTTTTGGTGTGTCATTAGTAATCCAGTGACACACTGAAATTTTGGTATCAAGGTCACACTTTATGACCCCTGCCTGCAAAGAACAAGTCAACACCTGACTGGGCATGTTGCTCTCAAAGTTTGTGCTGTTATTTCACTTTAGCTGACCTTGTCAGCTATATGTTATGCTTGCCTACTTTTGTAATGTATGTACTTTTAGCAACAGTAGACATTACCAACATTTGTCACCCACAACTGCTTGTTGGCTGTGTGGAGGCCTTCATTTTTAGCTAAATGATTCCCCACAATCACCTCAAGGGAGCAACACTGTTACAAGTATTTAATCTGATTTTAACACATGAAATAACTGATACAGTATCAAAAAGAACAGATATGTAATAATTAGAGGTGGGACTCGATTAAAAAAATTAATCTAATTAATTAGAGGCTTTGTGATTAATTAATCTCAATTAATCGCATAACCATATTTACCACAAGAAGCAACATTTTTCAATATAAATGGATTTTGGTATATGACTTAATCAAATGATAGACACAGACATGTATTTAAACAACAAAATATTGTTGTGAAAGTGAAGTGAAACGTCCAGCGTCAGCCACTTGACTAAAAACAGTTAACAGACACACACCTCGGCAGCACTGAGATGTGAATCCCTGCCATGCAGGCCTGACTAGCAGAGTCAAACCAAGTTAAGACAAACAGCACAAGTGTCTGTAAAGAGGCTCTAGTCTCTCCATCGTTCTACACCAGGGATGCCAGGGTGAAATTGGTCAGGGGGCCAGATTTTTTTCAAGTGAGACCTCAGCGGGCCGAATTACACTTTCGAACTGAAAAGACCAAACACTGACTCAACATCACTGTTTGAAATTATTCATTAAGGCCTACACATCAAAAAGAAATTGCATTGGCACCACAATAGCCTCACAATGAGGCCTACAATTACATAGACGCCTAAAGCAAGTTACAGTAACCTCTGAAAACGTAACATTGTCCTATCCATGCTAGGACTGTCAAAATTGCTCAAAAATGACGTTCGAATATTCCCTCTAAAAAACACATATATTCAAACTGTTTGTCTCCCGCTCCGTGCTCAAAGTCACACCGGGCAGCTCCGCAGACGCATATTATTCTGCCC